>WBMV01004520.1:239512-283158 GCA_013396655.1 Campylorhamphus procurvoides
TCACGGGCAGATCGCGGCTGAACGAGGGGGAACGCGTGTGGACTGAGAGATGGGAAACTAGGAAGGCATTCTGGTCCCTGGCTGTGGGGGTTTGGGTTGGCTCCCTGCCAAANAGGCAAAGCCAAACAAAACAGATACACACGCTTGTAAACTCAGGGAAAAGCTCAATAAGTAACTAATACAATAAATTCTCACCAAAACTCCCCTTAGGAGAAGCAGGTCCTTCCCCTCCATGCAGCTGGGACATCAGTTTCTCCAATAGCCCTTACCTCATACAGATAAGAGCTGAGCCGACACAGAGACCTGATGTCCTCCAAGCACACGAAAGGAAGAGAGAGGGAGGAAACTTCCCATCTTATATACCCCTGATTATGTGAAGGAATGGTGCGGAATATTTCCTTAGTTATTATCCTGTTACCAGGGAAGGCCTAGACCAAAACCAAGAACACCAAACCCTCACACTGGTACAGGATGGCTGGGGGGCTGTGGGGGCCCCATCCCTGGAAGGGTCCAGGGCCAGCTGGAGCATCCCTTGCTTGGTGCCTCCTGTCCCACAGCAGGCGCTGGGCTTGGAAAAGCCTGCCTTTGACATGTGGGAAAGACCCCACCAGGTAGTTGTAGAGAAGGTACATTTATTCAGCGCTGGGTGCATGGGCGACTGGTCCACCAAAGACATGCACATCTGTCTATGCTCACAGGCTTGCTTAAATACAGTTACAACATGCATATTCATTATTTCTTTATGCATTATTTTCCTAGAAAATGCAGCCTTATTTTAATCAGTTCCCAGAAGTAATTTTCATTTTCTCCACCCTGTGCTCCTCCCATCAGAGTTCGTGCACTGGATTCCAGTTTTTCGGGGCAGGGGTCCTTGGGGATCCTAGGGATGAAGACTGTGGGTCTTCTTCACTGAGTCCTTTTCAACTTGGCTAGAAAAGTAACTTAAACCAGTTTTGTTGGCAACTCGAACCAATCTAATTAGCACACATCTATAATTATCTTATTCTTTTGACATATTTCCTGATTTTTCTTATTTTCATATGGTGTCTATTCTATTTTGGAAGCCTCAAGGCCAGGTAGTGATGGCACTCCCTGTTTCTCATAACATGTTCCCTGTTTTCTATCTTTGTAGCCATTTATGGCCTCAACTGTGCAGTTTGTCTTTGTGACTTCAGCAAAAGTCCTTACAATTATTTCTATTAATGCTTTCAGTGTTAGTTCCCTTAGTGCTAGTAACTTACCTCTATTCAGTGTTAGTACCTTATTAATACCTTATATCACCTTCAAGGTCATTTCCAAGGCAAAGCATTCTGTGGTTGATGCTGTGAGGACTGGATCAGGGGATGTGTTGGATGCTGTGTGGATCAGGGGATGTGTGGGATGCTGTCTGGATCAGGGGATGTGCAGGATGCTGCCCAGACAAGGGACTGTGCAGAATGCTGTCCCTATCAGGGGATGTGTGGGATGCTGTCTGGATCAGGGGATGTGCAGGATGCTGCCCCTGGGGACCAGAGGTCTCACTGGGTTCAGGTGAGCCACAGCCAAGCCAGGAAAGGGGTGTCACTCCTGACACTGGTGTTGGCCTCTGGAGAGCATTTTTGGCAAGTCACTTGCTCTTGTTCACTGCCAGGACAGGCTGGAGCAAGTATTATTTATGCAGTGGTTGGATGCAGTGAAGGATCTCAGTGTGTCTCTGGAGATGTTACTGATGCAGAGGACACAGGGGGTGGCTGCAGGGCAGTGACTCTGCCCATTCTCCCTGCACTTGTTGGCAGGAGCAGCTGGCAGTGGGATAACCCCAGATGAACTGGGGGCCCCTCTGGCATGCCTGGCCATGGATTTCTGGGGGATTGCTCCCTTTGACTGGTGTAGTGTGCAGCCAGGGAAATACTCCTTTATACCCTTGGTCTGCTATTTTTGCCATTTATGCCTTTTTTTATTTTCATGACAACCATCTAATTGTGCTTTAGCTAACAAAGCTTGTATCTTTAACAGGGACACAGCAATGTACCAGACTGGGGGACTGCAACATCAGCCTACACCAACAGGGCAGGCCAAGATGCCTTCCTGCATGTTTGATGGGAATTGTTGTGGAAAAAGCCAATGGAAAAACAGTCAGGACACAACCCTGACCTGTGGAACCCTCATGCAGCCTCATCCCACCAACCATGATTCTCCAGGGACAGGAGAAGCTTCTAAAGGTAGAGTTGTTTGTCCATGGCCTGAGTCCCGTGCCCTGTTGGCCGTGTACATCTCTCAAGTGTTTTTGTGTCATTCTGCAGGATTAACCTCTCCAGCTGTGTCACTATTGGATTATTCCCCTTTGGTATCCCCTGGGTTTCCCAAGCTCACCAGCTGTAACACTTTGTGACTTCATCTTTGCAAAGGCTACTGAAAACCACAAAATGTGTGTGACAGAGACTGTAAAGTTTATATAAAAATTTTAAAAAAAATGTGAGGTAGAGATTAGTTTTCAATTACTGTTTTATTGTCATGATTGTATACACAGTCAGGTTTCATAATTCAAAATTTTGGCTGCAAAATGTGATGATGGGCAAGGGTGTGTATTTGAATTGCTAGGGAACTACTTAATCTGCCTACTATTCCAGGGACTGATTTTCAGACTGGGGGAGAGTGGGTTCATGATTCATTGGCAGCTGTTGTTTGCTGTTTGGAAAGAATTCCCTTTCCTTGGAATGTGCAAATGAAACAAGAATATCCCCTTGGTAAATTGTGGGAGTGAAGGGTGGAGAGCAAGCTAACCCATTTTATCTCCAGCTTGGTGTAGGGTAAGGGAAATTAGATTTCTCTGCTTTTCTTTCATTTCTGAAGACCCTCCACCTTGTGCGAAGGGACAGGAGGAAGGAAGGTTCCTGCACTTTCAGTAGGTGTAGCTGGCAGTGAAAAGTGACTGCGTGGCAGCTGTGTCAGTCTTCCCAGACAGGACATACTGTCCCCTGCAAGCCAAACTGTTAATCTGAAAGAAAAAGAGAAAGGAGGGGAAAACAGTCAGCGGGGAGTAAGAAAGGCAGGTGTGCAAAGGGCAACCACCAGGCGTAACCAAGCAAGGTAGAAACAACTGAGTAATACCCCTGGTGAACATGAAACGCCCAGAGGGATGAAGGGGAGCCTTTGAAAGGTGACAACACCTCTCCCTTCATGGGAAGCAGCTCTTCTCTGTGCTGGGGGAAGCCTCCTACCTGTGCCCGCTTGCGGAAGGCCTCCTGTGCTGCCTTCTTGTTCTCATTTTTGCCCAGCCATGCAGCCAGGGCAGAGGCCTGAAGGGCTCTCCCGTAGGAAAAGGTCAGTTTCCAGGGCTTAGGCAGAGGGGACTGGTTCATGGCGTTCAGGTTGATGGAAGCCTCCTCTTCGCTCTGGCCTCCAGACAGGAAGCAGATTCCTGCAAGAAATAGGTTTGGAGGTTTAGGAAACTGGGTGCTCCAGCCACCTCAACCCCTGACCTTCACATGCCAAAGGGGCAGATGTGTCAGAGGCAGGAGCGGGGCCAGCAGGAGTGACAGAGGGAATGGAGACATAGGAACGAGTCAGGGATACCAGGAACAGCGGCAGGAACAGTGCGGAGCAGGGTAGTGACAGTGGCTACGGCGATGTCCTGAGGGGTGTACTTCTTGGGGCAGGAATGCCCAGCTGTCACCATGTTGGGTTTCAGCAGAGTCCCTTCCAGGTACACGTGATGATCATTCAAGGCCTTGTAGACAGCAGCCAGAACCTGAAAACAGGGGGATTGAATACAGACCTCTGCTCAAACCTTCACATCAGCCAGCTGTGGAAAGATGGCTTATTCTTTGGGAATGTAAGAATGTCAAATGGAATTTTGCTTTCCCACGTGAAATTTATCTCAGGGATTGCAGCTGCAGTGCTTTTTGAAGTGACCAGGATACCACTCTTCACATTTACTAGATTTGTCCCTGCAAAGTGAGGTACTGAAATTGAAGTGCTTTGTTTTGTTCCCAATCCATCTTTTTGAGATTGAGGATGCTTATATTGTCAGTATGAGTGGAAATCCAAAAGCATGGATTATGCTCTTGCATATGCTGTTAACTCATCATTTACCTGTGAGCAGCTCATTTTTGTGATGCAGTTATGGAGTCCCTTTTTGGTCAAATCTCCTTGGGAACTGTGAGCACAAACTGCACAAAGTTCAGCTGCTGATTTGTGAGGGCAAGGAATCTCTTACCTTCTCTGTGACGTACTGGCAGCGCTGGAGATCATGGTCTCCATCAGGCAAGATTTCTGGCTCCACAATGGGCACCAAGCCATGCTAAGAAAAGGAAAAGAAGGGAAGTCTTCAGGGCTATGGAAGATAAACTGTGCTTGTTGTTTGGTGGTATTTCTTCTTGCTGTGCTGCCCTTCCTCCTTGTCTTTTCCAAAACCCTCACGGAGATCCTCCTTTCTGGCATGTTATCACAGGGAACAGTGAGAAGGGGCAACAGCTTCCCAGGAAGGATTGCAGGAGGGTAGGTACCTGCTGGCAGATGCTGGCATAGCGGGCCAAGGTGTTGGCATTCTCTTGGATGGCGAGTTGGGAGGGTGTTGTGCTGGTGATCTTGAGCACCGCGCGCCACTTGGCAAAGTCAGCACCGTCTTTCTTGTACTGGGCACAGCGCTCAGCCAGCCCATCCAGCCCTGCAGGGGAAACAGTGCTCCTCTGAGAGCTGTTCTTCAGCCCAGAGCTCTGAAAAGTGCCCTGACATAAGCCAAGGCTGTGTCTCAGAGGAGTCTCCCTATGGCTTTTGCTGCACAGATCATAATTTAAGCTCCTTAGATCTCTCCTTACCTTGGATGGTGGTTTCTCCGTTTGTTCCTGCTAGAGGTGCTGTGCCTTTATCCAGCTGTGGAGATCAGAAAAACAGGAAGGGTTACAGAGAGATGGGAATCAGTCTTGTCCTTATCTTCTTCCCCATGATTAGTCTGTCTTTGCTGGCTGACTGTGAGTGAACTGTGGGGCTGAGCATCCTTAGGGTGCAAAGGAGGGAAATGTTGGAACAAAAGGGAAAAAAAGGAGTGAAGTGGAGAAGAGGAAGGGGCAATGTGTAGATGCCTGCAGGGAATGGCTCAAGAGCTCTGTAGACACAGAAAGAATTGGATTTATTACGGCAGGAAGGGACTTATTTGCAGTGAATGGGGAATAAATGGGGCCTGGTGTATGAAAGGTTCCTGCATCTAATGCAAATGTGCCCCCAATTAGTGCACAAAAACAATGCAGAGAGAATGGTGGGAGAGATCATCTCGTGATTTTAAAACCAAGCACAAAAGGGGAAAAAAAAAGTGTTTTTCAGTAGAGAATACAGTCCCATATATACATTTCCCTTGGAAACGGTGTTAGGTTTATGCTGCCATCCAGGCACATACAGATACTCACCTTTATTCCCACCACAATGCCTTTTTCCTTAATGAGTGCTGGGAAGGGCTTTCCACTGCTGTCTTTCTGATAGAGAGTCTCGTGGAAGAAGATCACTCCTCCAATGCTCTGGTTGATAGAGGTGTCTGAAGAGAAGAGGATCTCTCTAAAAGCTCGGCGATTCTCCTCCGTGTTCTCCACATTGATCCTCTGCAGCCTGTTCCCCATGGTACCTAGTCAGGTGGACAAAGGTCAGACCAAGAGGTTTGAGGCTTGGCTGGCCTCCTCCTGGTCCCAGTACTTAGTAAGGAACTACATGTTGATTTAGTGCTTCCCTTCTCAACGCACAGTTTGTAAGCTTTTGTTGTTACAGCTGCATCCCAGACTGGCTGAGTTGGTTTTGCTCAGATAACGCTTGGTTTTTAAGTGTTTTTCATTTAGTACACTAGTTTCAAATATGTAGCAAAATTAAAAGGAAAATTCTTAAGTACTGCTAAGTGATTGGTCTACAGAACTCACCCACTGATTCATCTGCAGCTAGGATCCCCTTTCCTGAGGCCACAATCCGCTGAGCAGTGTCTGAAAGAGCTTTCTTCTGCTCTGGAGACAGCGCTGGGAACTGGTGCGTCATGTTGACTTATCTGTGGAAGATAATTACTTTTACCAGCTGGGGGGAGACTGTGAAACAGAGACACCATTCAGATGTTTCCACTGGAGGGCTCTTGGTGCTTGTCTGGTCCATAAGCATATGCCCAGAAAATCTGTTTGAATTCTTGGCTTGGTGTGGCTGGCCAAACAAGAGAGAAATGTGGGAGCCACGTCCTGCCACATCCTTCCAGAGCCAAAGTGAAAAAGACTGCATTTTAGCTGGATTTGCTCAGAGAATATAGAAAGGTCCGTCTGTAATAAAAACATGCACCAAGTAACAAGTATGCAAACTGCTGACTCTGGACACTTCTTGGTCCCAATCAGTAGAATGGCAATTATTCCATTGCTTACTTTACGTATTTCCTGACCTTGCCCCTCTCCCATTTTCTCTCCTGTGTTGTCAGTATTTGCTTCTGTGTCTGGCTGACTTTCCATCATCACACTGCAGCTTCACTCTGTATTTCTCCTCCCCTTGGCTGCTTTCAGAATTGTAGATAATTGCTTCCTCTATAGAAGACCTGGGGGCTTAGAAGGCTTCACCTCTGTTTTCTATAATTTCAGCTGTGGCAGAAGCTTACGAGACGCAGATACCCAGCACCTGAAATCCAGGTTCTGTCTTGATAAAACTCTTGTTCTTATTAAAGTTTTGATTATATGCCATAAAATTACAGCTGCTTGGATCATCTGAATAGTCCAAGTTGCTTTCCTGTGTGTATAAGCCTGTGAGCTGAGAGACCCTCATCCTTCAATTTATCATATATAATAGCTAAAGCAACACCAATGTTTTTATCACAGGTGCTAAATCCACAAGGTGATTCATTAAAAACAATACAAAAGATTTCCAATATCAAGTTTTCCTTCAAAAGGGTATTTTGTATTCCCAAAATCAGCCTGAGAGAGGAGTGAGAACATGCCATTTCTCATTTCATCAGGGATGGCCAGCTGATATTTCTCCCTGTATAAGCATGTAGGCAGCCAAGTCCTATTTCCTCTTTCCCTCCACACAGATGCTCTGTTGACAGGGAATCCTTGCCTTGTCCTCCCTGCTGAAGGTCTTAATGGGGAGAAATGATAAAGGATCTGTCTGTTTCTCATGATAGGGTAGAGAGTTCTGTACAGCATGTCAAATGGTGCCAACGTTTTTTGGCAACCATGGCACCACAGTAAGGTGTCAGCTATAAATCTATGTTTCTGATTTATAGCTGAAGGTGATTTGTTAATGTTTTCCTGCAAGGTTCAAATGGCATTGTCTGCCAGTACAGACCAGTCAGATGCCGTGTCCAGATGTCTTTACCTTTTTGTGAGCTGGAACTAGAGTTTTTCCTATGCAGCTTATTAAAGGTGAGTCATTCCAGGCTTAGAGGGGAGTTGAAGGAGTGATGAAGACTGTGTCAAATGAGGGAGAGTTCCGTCCCTTCCTAAGGGCTGAGATGCCTTCTTGCTGTGGTTCTGCAAAAGCAGGCTCACCTGAGCCCCTCTCTCTGTATGTCAGGCTGTGCCCAGGCTCTGGGAAGGATCCTTCCACTGTGGTGACCATCACTCCCAGCTTTTAGCAGGCTCAGCCCACCCAGAAGAACTTGAAAAGCTGTGGTTTATGCTGCATAGCTACTTCAGTTCACTGATAACCCTCTTTATCCCTCACCTGCTTCCTGATTTGGATACATCTGTTAGAAAGAGGAAACTGGCTTGTTATTATGATCACTGTAATACTAACTGGGTTGTGAGCACTTCAGGTAAAACCACTGTACTGTTAAAGAAGTGGTTATGCAAAAAGATGCAGAATCACTCTGGTAGTTCACAGTCTCTGTGGAAAAGACTGGAAAATTGTGATCTGAGAAGAATATGATCTTGTCCAAGGTCAAAGTTAATGAATCACTAAATCAAGGGTGGTTTTTTAGAGTTGCAGTTTGGAGGTGTGCTGCAGCACCAGGGGGTGTATCCAGGTAATCTTTAATCTCTGTACCTGAATTGTGAGACTGCCAGTTTCTCTAGTCATGTAATAAAGAGGGGCACAATTTCTCTCCAGTAGTGCAACGAACAATAAGACTAAGGACTACTTTTTCTTAGTTGTTTCAAGTTTTTGCCTAAAGATAAGTTATCACTCAAAACCAGCCTGCAAAGCAGAGAAGTACAGAAATACAAATTTTCAGTGAAAACCACTGTTCCAAGTGAGTACTGGGAGAGACTGAAACAATACAGTGTACTTCCACAGTGATGAACTGGAAGGACAGCAAATTAGTTCCAGTTTCCATGCAAGTATCTCACTGAGCGTGCAGGAATAGACAGAGATTTGCCAAAAGTCTCCCCAAAATTATCTTTAAGGCCATAGTGAGTGGTTCTCAGCTACTGTGCTCGGCTACAAGGATGAATAAAAGGCACACTACTTCTAGCTAAATTGTGAAGAAATTAGTGCAAAAGAGCAACTGTGAACCTAATAATAGCTCAGAGGTGCAAAATGTTCAAGTACCCTTGATTTAGTATTTTATTTTTCTGTTATTCTTTCATGAGAAGCATAACATCTGAGGATCTTCATGGCTGGATTCAAAAAGGGTATCTCTGCTCTAAGGTCCTGCTCTGAGCATTTAAAGGCAAGTGGAGAAGCCTTACACTTTAGTGATCTGTCATACTGCTACTTCATAAAGTGTAAGCTCCCAGCACATCCACAGAAACATTAATGTCTGCCCTTAAGGAGCTGAGTATGTCACCTCATGGGTCCTGAGGAAGAATAGGCTCAGGCTCAGGCTGCCAGAGCTGCACAGCTCATTTCAGTCTTCCAAGAACAAATTTGTCTATTTGTTTTACTCTTCTACCTATTTAATTTGGTGACTTTTCCAGGAAGGAAGGAGATCAGTAACAGTACACAGGAGCTGTCTCAGCACTGAAGTTTTTCATGAAATTTTGTTTGTATTTACCCATTTTAGGCTGTAGGCTAAGTGTCACAAGGTCTCGTGATTTCACATTGATTTTACATTGTAGTAATACAATGCATTCTCTTTGTAGTAACTGCATACATAACATTTTTTTAAATTAGAAGGAAAAGAAATCACAAAATAATAAAACTCCACAGAATGCAAAAAAAACCCCAAAAAACCAAAAAAATCTGAAAAACCAAAAACTAAACCAAAACAAAACAAAAATCCCAAAATCACAGTTTTGTGTCTACCTGGAGGGTCTGTCAGGCTCCTTAAGCAAATGAAGTTCTTTGTTCAGCCCCCAGCCTGTGTCCAGCAGGAGGAGAGGGTGGGGAAAGGGGACAGCACAGTTGTAAAAGTAAATATTGTACTGCTGAAATCTCATGTTTTTCTCAGCTGCCATTAAAGAGGAGGGGAGGTGTCTTCAGGGATATCAGCACAAGCACTGTATCCTGATAATATTGAGACCCAAAGAGCAGAGTCAAGACAAACAGCAGAAGGAATGTTACGTTTTGCTGCAGGTCATCTTAGAAACATTAATACCCCACTGGTGTCTTTTCTTTCCAAACAGCTCAAGTGGCATCTTCTAATCTTACAGAAAACCTCACCTGAGTCCTGGTTTGCAGACAGGAAAAGGTTGGATCAAAATCTCTTTTCTCTTGGGTCTTTTAATTGCCATCTTTTATAAAATTGGTTCCAAAATTGCAGGACCAAATTCTCAAACCGCTCTGTATCTCATGTGTGTAGCTTTTTCTGTTCAATTACTAGTAAAGACAGCCCTTCGACACCGTCTCTGACAGTCAGCAATGGAAACTCTGCATGTAACAGATTCTGCTTGCAGAGAGCAGGGTTTGGAGAAGCAGAAGTGGAACATATAAATGGATAAATACAACTGATAGGGAGAGTGAAAAGTATGCAAAAATTTAGCCCATTTCATGTAGGCACAATGTTGACCTGACTGGATATACTCCTCTTTTACACTTGTATGCTTAGGAGAGACAGCCACATAATGGGTTAGGCACCTTGTATTCTCACCGCAGTGCATAAATGAAGTTTGTTGCTTCACTTCTCTGTGGAGCTCACTTAAAAATCTATTCCTAAGCAAGCCTGGTTACTTAGGTGTTGTGATAACAGATGGGTATGAGCAGCCAGGAAAGCCTGGTGCTGTCCTGCTGATGGAGCACATTCTTATCCAGCTGCAGATGACACCAAGCTGGCAGGACTCATTGATACACTTGATCAATGGGCAGCCATCCAGAGGAGCCTGGTTGGGGGTGGGAAGAGGCCAACAGGAGCACCATGAAGTCCAGCCAAGACAAATGCCCAGCCACTGCCTGGGGCACAGAGCCCTGGCAGTGATCCCCCTCAGGACAGGGGAACAGCTTTTTGGGGATGGCCCAAGGCCCTGTTAGGCACTGAGCTGAGCAGGGGCCAGCAACAAGGGCCCAAGCACGCTGTGTGATCAGGGGTCCAGCCCAGAGAGCCAGGGAGGGACAGGGGTTATCCCCCTTGGCTCAGCACTCTTTAGGTTACACCTGGGTGCTTTGTCCAGCATTGGGCCCCTGCAGTATAGGAAAGACATTGACAAACTGAAGTGAGTTAGTTCAACAGATGCTGCTGAGAGGGTCGGGGGCTGCAGTACTTGCTCTCTGAGGAGAAGCCTGCAGAGATGGGTCTAGTTCAGCTTCAGGCAGTGATGGCTTCAGGGGCACCTCGCAGCCGCCCCAGCACCTACAGAGTGGTGATCACAGAGGCAGAGCCAGCTCTTCACAGTGGCACGTGAAGGGACAGTGAGAGATGACAGGTATAAGCTGAAACTAGAGAGGCTCAGACTGGATATGATGAATTCTTTTTCACTGTTAGGATAGCCAAGCAATGGAGCAGGTTGACAAAGAGGCTGTGGTGACTCCATCACTGGAGGTTGCCAAGACGCACCTGAATAAACCCTAAGGACCTTGGTCTGACCTTGTGTCTAGTCCTGCTTTGGGCAGGAGGTGGTTGGACTATAGACTTTCTTGTGTGCCTTTCATCCTGAATTACCCTGTGACTCTCTGTGAGAATCTGCTTTAGGGAGTTGAGGTGGAAGTGGTGCCTCCAGTATGTGGAAAGGATCTCTGATGAAGGAACAGGATATTCCTCCCATCATCTTTGCACTGAGAGTGAAGGTTTCTGTATACCAAAATAGTTAATTTCTTGGTTCTAAGAAGTCTCAAGGGTATGGGAGAAAAAGGGATACTCAGACTTCTGTCACCTAGAAATAGGGACAGATGTTTTTGATTGGCATACTAATTTCACCATCTCAATAGGTCCTTTGGGGCGTGTTTGATGGTAAATTGCCTGGTTGTTTTTTGCTTTCTATTATGATTTTCTTTTTACCCTCCCAAGTTCTGTCTAGGGACCTTGATTCAATGTCCTTTCTCGAGGTGAACTGCAAACCTGCAGTTCACTGTCATGATTCCCATGTTAGCCTCAGAGGCGTACTGAAGCCCCAAACAAAGATACCCCTATTCCACTTCCCTAGCAACTATTAAAGGAGGTTATGTACTCAAAGCCCCAGCCTCTGTAATTAGTACAGTGCATTGATGGTGGCTAGATGTGGCTGAGGTGGCAAGCAGCTGGTTGCTTGGAAGTAATGTGGTCATTAGGGAGAAGCTGCTTCTCTTTCAGGGCTGGGCTCTTCTTAGAGAAGGTAATAAATTGCTGTCAGACTTGCATAAGAATTTAAGTATTGCAATGCCAGCAGGGTAGGCTGGGGGAAGCAGTGGTGAGGGTCTCAGGTAGGATAAATAATCTGGATGCTAGGCACATGAGATGGTTGAGAATGTGAGGAAAGATCACAGACTCAGTGAGGATTTGGTTGGTTGAGCAATTTCCTGAAGCTGACTGTTCACAGCTTGAGAGGTTACAGCCTAATGCAAGACCAGGTTTTGTTTTCCTGCACCGCAGACCATCCTGCACCCCCCTGCCAAACGATGTTATCTGCACTACTGCACTAATGCTTCAGAAGAAGTTACATTACAAACACATATTATTGCACTTCTGTCAGCCCTGGTGTTTGTCAGAACCAGCTGCCTTCTCCAGTCATTCTCTGTTCTCCTTGCAAAACATAAATTTATGTATGCCACAAGCAAAAACAAACCCTGAACAAAGCAACAGAAAGCCATGCAGGTATGTTATTGCTGTGAATCCCTTAGACTAAGGGATTCACTTACTCCAGGAGTTCTGAGCAACTAAGCTAAATTAGAAAGCCAGTGTAAACAGCAAGTGGAACACATTGGAAGACCACTGCAGAATGGCTGAGTGCTTATTTCTCACAAGCTGTTCCTGGAACAAAAAAAATAAAACCACAAAAACAACTTCCCAAGCCCATTGTAGATAAACACGCCAGATCTCAGCTACTGATATACATACCACTTTTATAGTTTAGAAACTAAATTATTATACTTACTTGTTTGTGGGCAGTGCCTCTGCTGCTACAGCCTTCTGGTGAAGTGTTTGCAGGCAAAGAGACCCAATCCTTCTAATCACTAACTTTTATAAAATTCTTGACAGGTTGTTTGTTTTTTTCCCCCTCTCCACTCCTCCATTGTCCCTCCTCCCTCCCTAGGCTGTCTGGGGCGGTGTCACTGCTCAAGGTTGGTCATTGGCTATCAGACCACCACCATACAATTCCAACGGGACCTGGTCATGCTCCTGCTGTTCCTCCCCTTTCCCCTCCCCTATATATTCACCATGCAGTGAAACTGAGTTGTTTTCTAGTTATTTCAAATTATTCCTCCTCTTTCCAAAACAGACTGAAAAGAACTACAGGAGGAACCATGGAAATTGTTTACAGGGATCTTGGGCATAATTTTGCATTTAGGGTTATATCTTCTGAAGGCTTTTACTTAGGAAACTACACAGTGAAGGAAGGAAGAGTAGAAAACAAAATGCAGAAACCATGCAACAGATCCTTAATTGGCATTACTCGGTATCATTTCATTGGCCTCCTAAGTGTTATACTGCTTTTCTTCACTGGAAAATTTAGCATGGACACGTATCTTCCTTTTTCAAATAGTACATTAAAAGGCAAAAGATGATGTTACAGTGTCAGGGTCAATGAAACAGCAAGTTCTGATGTCCTGTTACTCAGTGTTTGTGTGAGAATACATGGTCATCAGACGAAATATACCCACATTGAGGTGCAAAACTGCAAGGCAAATCTTCCACCAAATCCCACTGAAATGCCCACATGGCAATGACACACAAACTTCTCAGTTGCTTAGCAAAATTTTTCTGTGAAAAATACTGACACTGTATAAACAGTGTGTCAGCATTCCAGTTTGTGAGAAACCACACTTCAGCTCTTTACCAAACCCAGGTAGACTAATTATTTGTTTTATTCTCTCCCCCCATGCTACAGGTCAGTATTCCTGGAGGGAGGAACAGCACTGGGACTGTTATGCAAACATCATACCCTCAGCAACAACATGCTCTGCAGCCTTGGACATTGGCACTTTTTCTACCACAAAGACAGTGTTTACCTGAAGAATGACGTAGTTGCTCAGTTTGTTTGGCTCACATAGTGACACCTTTAGCCTTTCCATGGACCCGATGAGACATGTGATTCTCCCCTCTCTGTGCAACACTGTCTTCCTTAAGACACTTCCTCCTTGAGCCTGTCTCTTGTAGAGCTGCATGACAAGGTCAGTGCAACCTGCATGCTGCCAGCAGCAGCACTTTATGACAGTCAGCAAAGAAACCTCTGAAAAAGCTGAGAATGCAGTCCAATTGAAGGCCTTTTGCTTGTGTGTCTTTGTTTTCTTTCATGTTGTTGCATGGCACGTAACATGGACATAAAGCCTTCCCACCTTTACAGTGTTTGCTTTACGTTTCATTTCTCCCATCCTAGCAGAAAGACAAACACTGTGGTTCTAAAGCTTCTCCACCACAACAGAGGCATTCAATACAGATGAAAAATATTTTTAGTCAAATACATGATCTAAGACAGTCCTGAGACCAAGAAGGTGTCATACTGGTGGTCTTCTTCAGAGCCACATTGAAAATCACAGTCTGAATCCTGTTGTTCCTGGTTTGGTTGGAAGCTGCTACAGGAGGAAAGTATTTGGGAGTGTTTATTTCCCAGTGTCATCTGTGGTATGGTCTGACAGGCTATTAGAGAAATTCTGTGGGAGTCTTCTTGAAAAAAACCCAGTGTCTGACACTCAGAAACCACTTTAGATAATCCCCTGCAGGCCACCTTGCATTATTAACTCTTTCAGAAGTATATATATGGATTTCCAGGTGGATAATTACTAGTATATGCCTTCTGACCCAGCACTCCAAGGAGTGGGATTACAGATCGTAGTAGAGATTTTGAGGAGTGAGGAGATAAAATGCTGAATGGACACGATGGTTAACTTTTTCACTTAATTTAAGAATGGGACCCTTTTCAGGCAAGAACATGAAATGAGCAATTATGCTGGATCATGTCACTGTAAGGTTTGGTTCTGTTAGCATGCAGACCCATGACACTGACCATACTGTGCAGAAATTGCCATGATATTAAAATGATACTGTAAAAGAGTACATACTTTCATGATACATAATCATATGATATTTTACCTCTAAAAATTAGGTTATAGTAGTGTTGTGTATCCTTAAATGATAAGAGGAATAAACTTCCATCATGAGGGGAATGCAGTGTACTTGCATTTAGCCAGACAACTAACCTGGCACATAAAAAGTACAAATCATTGCCCGCAATCATTACTCTATGGCAAAATTAGTGTATTATCCAAGTTGCAAACCTGTCTCCTGGAGCTGGCGTTTGAACTCAGTCTTGCCAACTCTCTCACCTTTCCAGTGACCCAACTGATTTTGGAATGGCTTCTCTTTTTGCTTAAGCTTTTTTTTCAGAGTAAGGTGTGCAGTCTTAGGGCTGTGGCTTGACAGAGGCTGTCTGCTGGTGTGAGTAGAGGAAGATTGGATTCATGGCCATGGACAGCAGGACTTTGATATGGCATCACAATGCAGAAAAGCTGAGACACCTGTGGAGAACATGGAGAGGGAGGAACACTGAAGCCGTGGTGGCAGGTGTGTTCAGAGGAATAAGGGCACAGGCCAGGAATCAGATTTGGGGGCTTCAGGAAAACAAGAGGCAAAGAGAGGCAGATGCCATGCAGGCAAATGTTATGGGTTCCAGGTAACCACTTTGTGACAAAGTGGCTCTGTAATAGCGTGAAACAGACTCATTGTATAACATCCACTGATGTTTGTGTTGCCACCCATCACGGTGTTACCTGGGATTTGTCTTTTCCAGTTTGCAGGGCTGGCCGGGCAGGCAGAGTTCCCAGTGGGAGTTCAGTTTCAGAGGAAGGACCATGTCTTCTCTGCATCCCTGGGGTTCCTCATCCCCCTCTGCCTCCGGTGATGGAGGATGTACTGCAAAGATCCCAGGAGAGGGAGAATGGGAAGGGAGGTCACTTGAGCTAAAGAACTACTCTTGGTTTTTGATATTCTTAAAAATAATTTTACAGACTATTGCAGTGATTGCTGATGCACTTTTCTAGTGAAGATTATAATCTTTTAACAGAGAGAAGATTACAGCTTCTTAAGAGTTCTGGATGTCTGAGAATTGATTACTTAAATACATATCTAACTAAATACAGTGAAGGTGTTCTGCACAGATTATGGCTTTTTTATGTATTCATGAGAAAGTTGATATAACAGTCTTGCAATATAAAAACTTTTACAGCTTGCTCCAATCTGTGTTTGAAACATCACTGCAAACAAGATACATAACTAGTAAGAGAGCTTACATGCTCATTGTTTTGCCTTTTATAGCATGGAAATAGAAAATGGTAGTTAGGTATAAGAGAGACTACTAATGTTAAAACACAAGTGTCTGCCACCTCCTCTCACAAATGTGGCAAAACAGAAGTGAATTTTCTATTTGAATGGCTTGAAAATTTTGCTGATGTCAACTTTTCTGTCTGAAATTACCATACAAAAATTGTCATAAGTATGGATTTAAATATGTTAAAGATCAATAAAAACTGTATCCACAGGTGGCTTGGGTTATTACTTAGGTCTTAATCTGTGGGCTTGCTTTCTGGAGTTTGACAATGCAAGTACTGGATTTTCATATTAGAAGTTAATTTAATTGCTATCCTTTTTTACATCCAGCCTTGCTATCAAAGAATCCATCAGTTCTGCACTGAAGTTTTTAGTGAAGTCTTGCTGAACAAAGTACATTAAAATCAATGAAAGTCTGGTTTAAGGGCAAGAGGTAAAGTTTTTTCAAGTGCTCATGTTTTTCCAGGTTAGTGATTGTGTTTTTTTCTGTTTCCAGCAGAATAGTTCTGATACTGTTTTGCATTTAATTACTCAAATTAATAAGAATTTCAAATACAAATGATAGGCACATGTGAAGAGAGGCAAACTTTAGTACATCTGAGAAAGAACAATGAAAAAGAAAGAAGTGGATGCAGCAATTTCAGAGATGATGTGGTCACCAAGAGAAAAATGAAAAGCTTAAAGCTTCCCTCTGCACTTCAGTAAATGAAACCCTATTAATCTTATCAACACTTTTGGATGTGGTCTGACCTGTCAAAGGTACTGAAATGGAATGGAAAAAAACACTAGGAGTTGGAAGGATGTCCAAGAATCATATGCATCCACATGAAAAACACCTGGCTCTGTGGCCATGGGAGGCTGCTGCCTGCGTGATGGGGTTAAAGTCTAATCCAAGCAGAGCCTGTCTCCTACCTACCTCTCCACACCGTGCTGGATGTTTCCTGTTTTCTGTACTCTGCAGTCTTGCTCAACCATCTCAAAGTCCAGCTTGTTCATCCCTATCTAATCAGAGGTATTGTTTATTAAGTGGTTTGTTTTTCCCACTCACCTACAGCCCTCATCCCCGATGTGGAGGGCCTGGCTGTTAACCCCTCCAAAGAAATGCCCTGGTATTTCTGGCTCCACAGCAGTGTCTGCAGACATAAATATCACAGAGGGTGCTGGGCAGAATAGACTTATGCCCACAGAACCCACCAAGGGGATTGAACAAGGGAGGGTTTGCTTTGCTTTTTGTTCTGTATGACTTAAAGCTGAGCTGCAACAAACACCATGACCTGGAATAAAAACAGGCAGGCACACAATATCACTGTTATCAGAACCTAAATCTTTGTTATAATTTCAGTAGTGGACATAGCAAACAACTTTATATTGAGCTGCCTGTGGCTACATTTCTGGGCTGTGCAGAACAGCTGTGAGCAAACATGAAGGTAAGTACTGTGATGACACAGGTCTCTGCCTTCTTTTTTTAAAAAAGCAAATAGGCAAACAACTCACTTCTGAACAGGGAGACACTGTTAATTACCTGTTTATCTAAGCAGCACATAGTCCCCCCAGAAAATACATTCAAATGCTGCATGTTAATATTCACATGCAGTTTGTGAACTACAAGCCTCAAAAAATGTCTGAAGTGGACCAGCTTGCTGAAAAGACCATGGTAGATGTGGTTTCTGCACCACTGCAGGAACACTGGGCACCATGGCAGAAATTCAAAGAGAAAGGAGGCACAGCTGTCCAGAGACTTATGAACAAGGCAGTAAAATATAACTTGTACTTTTCATCATCAACATCTAAAAACTACTATCATTATGCAGTGGGAACATGGCATTCTTAGCGTGCCATGAAGAACAAAGTCATGGAAGGGGACATTGATGCTGCTCCTAGCCTGTAGGTACACAGATAAAGTGGCTGATGGGGTGGATTCTCCCAAAGCACAGGCTGACAAGACAGATAGTCTGTGGGAATGAAGTTACACACACAGTGAAGAAGCACAGACCATGGAGTATCTAATTCTGTATGCATTTCTGGCAGATATATGTTTTACTGAAGATTATTCAGAACCACATGTTGGGATCTGCCATCTGCTGGATTTGGATACGATGTCTGTAAAGCTGGTGTGGAAATAATACAGAACGAAACTGCCTCTGGGAGAGAAACTGCCAATGCCTTTGTAGCTACAACATTCTCAATCTACAGAAAATCACCCTTCTTATTTTGTGAAATATGTACCCTCTCTATACAGAAGTAAGCTAAGGTTAAATTCCAGCACTCAGAGCTTGATTTTTATCTCAGGTCCCTGTTAAAATGCCTTAATACTTCATTGGAGAAGAGCCTGAGGAACCTGGTCTAATAAGGCCTGCTTTGAGTGTGGAATTGGACCATGGACCTTCAGAGGTCCTTTTCAGTCTGAGTGGTTGTAAGATCAAAATTATTACATCTTGCAGATATTTGAACATGGAAGTATCTTTCTTTGTCAAATATGGTAAGAAAATATGGAACTGCCAGTCAGAAAAACAAATAGGAAGAATAGGCAACAGAGTTTTACTAGGAAAGTTGTTTATTTTGTAGAAAGTTTGCTTGTAAAAGAGTTTATTAAAAAATAAAAATGTAGTTCAGCCTGCATCCAGACAAATTGCTGTTGAAATACCCAACTGGATGATTCACAGCTCCTCACCACTGGAAGGAAGGCTTTTCCCTTCTCTCTTCACATGCAGTGCCTTCTCACTAAGATACTGATACCTACTGTAGTTAGAAAATCCTCTTGGGCTTCCAATCCAGTAGAGACATGTCATTTTATGTCCTGTATGTATGTAGTTCTGGTTTAATTTAATAACTTTTAATAACTGGTCTTGGACAATAAAGCCTTGAGTCCTGTTGCTGGCCCATCAAGAAAGAATCCTCTTGTGCAAGCAGTAGTTGCTGCATTCAAAAATAGTCTCCAAACTATTGCAAACGAACCACCTAAGAAAATCCACATTGTTTATTTTAAAAAGTAGTCACCAAGTTTGTTTTAAAATGAATGATACAAAACCTCAGGGCCACATTTCAAGGAGCTAATGCTATGCCTTGAACTTACGTAGCCTGAGATAACAGCAACTCAGCTCCCCCTCCCCTGGTGGAAAAGAGGGAGAAGGCTTTTGTGTGTTTGCAACTGCATTTTCAGCCTGAATTGCAGAACAAAATCCAAGAGGAATTAAGAAATCACATTAGCTTCCCATTTTCTGTTCTGAGGGTGTTGTACACTTCTCTGACTTGCAGCACAGAAAAGAGGAACAAAAATCATTCTACTTGAGATGGGTCAGAGGCAGCAGCAGCAGAAGGAGCCCTTGCCTGAGATGCCCCACTGGCAGGGTGGGCACTGCCCAAGTACCAGTAACTCAGAAACAGCTCCCAGCAGGCTCAGCAAAAGCAGCACCTCTGTTGTGAAGGGGAGTTGTGCACTTCCGAAAATTATTCCAGAAGGAAATAAAGAATTTATTTACTTGCTTCTTGCACAAAGGACCTTGTTCTCAACTGGTTTATCTGAAACTCTCACACTTGCAAGTTCAAGCCCTAGGTCCTCTGGAAAATTGTTTGGTCTCCCAGTCAGCTTCTCTCACCACTTATGCCCTGAAAACTGTCTTTTTGTTTAGGAGGGATGCCTCAAATTCGTGTTCTTAACTTTCAGCTACAAGGCTCAGTGAAATTATTGACCTCTCCTGGACTTTTAGGATGACAAATAAAGTACTCCTGGACAAACAAGGTAAATAATTTTGAGACAAATGGATAAATCATTTCCCCATATAAAAACATTTATTGACTGTTTATAATTCATAGGTTTCTTTTCAAGATTTCCTTCTTTATTTTCCTCCTCCTTTTTCCATTCACGGACCAATTGTTTGTACATTGCTGTCAGATATTCTTTGCAAGAATGAATATGAATGGGCCCTCATGAAAAGAATGGGGCACTGTCCTGGATTTGTATAGCACAAAGATATAAAAGACTGAAGAGAAAAAGAATGTCAGCAGAAAAACATTCATAGCTGAAGATGCAGAAACAACTTTTATGTGCAGGCACTTAGTGAAATAAATACAGGACAATGCTCAAATCCTGCTATCTTGACCCTAAGTAAAGCCTGAGAAGAGGTTTGCCCACCTGCCTTGGTATCCCCGGGGTTTTCAGCAGCTGGGAACAAAACATGTTTTCACCTGTGCAATTTCTCCAGTGTCCTCTGCCAGGAGAGGTGCTTTGCCTTTGGAATGACATGGATTCCACCAGCAGCTGTTCTAAAAGTATACCTGCTGATTACCAAGAGAGCAAAGCACTGCTGTGACACTCTGCTAACCTGTGCTAAGTGTTTGTGTTATGTAACTGGTACCCACTGTGTGCTGACAGATGGAGGTCTGCCATTTTCTTTGGTTTCATCTCTCAGGAGTTTTATGTCTTTCACACCTATAACCAGACCTGTTAAGAGCTTAAGGCATAAGTCACCTCTGAGAGACCTGGGGTAAGACAATTCATAGCAGAGCTCTTCCACCACCAAAACAAAAAAAACCCAAGCAACTAAACTCAACAAAAAATATTGTACTTGGCTCACTCTCAGGCTAGGAATATGGTTTTAAAAAGAGTTCAACCAAACTCCACATAAAAGTGAACTTGATTCAAAGCCCACTACAGCCAAGATGAGCTTTACATTAGACATACACATTTTTTGCCTGTTTTCAATCTGTGTAAGATCATTTGTCACCTGCACAGTTTTATATTTAACTGTGCCCACATCCCTGGTACAAAGTACATATCCCAAATGCCTAACAACCAGGGCACACAAAGTTAATGGGTCACTATTAAGAGTGGCCCCTTGATGTGCTGTGCTATTGGTGCTTGTCTTCATGAACAGCTAACTTTGTTTCCTACAGGTATTTTGCTTTCTGCCAGGAGCAGCAAATGAACCACTCAGGCTGAGCTGTGAATTACAGCTCCAAAATGAACAAGGATCCTGCACAACAGCGGCACCTGATCTAATATTTCCTTTGCCTCCATACTGATAGGAAGTCACGGTGAATTAATGTTGAATGCCTAAATTCAATCAGTGACTGACAAGACCTCCTTTAATGACCTGGATTCACTACGACTAGTGAGGATACCAACCAACCCAGGAATCATCCTGTGATGTGTATTAACATCTGTCACGTGTCAGTGAAAATGTGCATTTGTGACCTGTCTGTGCAACATCAGTGGATATGATTCTGTTTTCCTATTCCTACCCTGAGACCTGACAACTAATGGAACAGCAGAGGTTTTGTTTTTAAGAGCCCCTGGTCTGATCAAAAGGAATGGGAAGGGAGGAGGTGCAAAAAGGATTTGCAGAGGGAGACAAGAACTAATAGAGGCTTCATCAAATTTGAAGTATCGAGACAATTGGTGTAAAGTTCCTGTAAACCACTTTTGAAGAGTCTGGTCGAAACCATAGCTTTGAAACAGAGATCAGAGATCAGACCTTAGTAAGAATGGGGAAATAAGGCCCTTCCCCACTCATCAGCTTAAATTTGAAACATTCACTTTGTCCAACATTTCTGTTGCCCTAAGGCATGGAATTTTGTAACCAGCGTACAGGAGAGTGGGCAGGACAGCTGTGCATGTTGGTGAGAGAACTTTTCTTTGAGAACAGTTAAGGGGAGTGGGCAACCCACCACTTCAGCTGGGATCATCCACTATCCTCCCAGGTGGTACATGGGATATATTAAATAGGGTTTATATATATGTATGTTGATTTTTTTTAAAGAGAGTTATTCTTTGCCCATTTGGAGGCACGGGATGCCCAGTGCAAGCAGCACAATATCCAAGTCTGCACACTTTCCCTCTGCCCAGTGGCAAGTTCTCTGGGTTTTTATGTCTGGAAAGGCATGGACAGATCACAGCAGCTTTGGGTTGCTGTTTATCCGGAGGCTGGAATACATTCCCACGTGCCGGACCAGGTTGGGTTCCACGACGTAGGCATTCTCCCCCTTAGCCCGCAGCAGGGAGTAGAGGGCAGTGTCCTTGGCAAAACCCTGCCGGCAGTGCAGCCCCTTCAGGTAGCCCAAGGCACGTCTGGCAGAGGGAGCAGGGAAGAGCATGGCTGGGGTGCAGCACTCAGTGACGGGCACCACGTTGTAGAGCGCGGGGTGCAGCCGGCGCAGCTCCAGCAGGTAGTGCCGCCCCACCAGCTCCGACAGGGCCATGCTGTACAGAGCAAAGAACAGCACCAGCAACCAGCCAGGGCCAGGTCGACCCAGCACCCAGGAGTACACACAGCTCAGCACTGGCCCCAGGAACATGCCCAGGCCGAGCCACTCGAGGATTCTCATGGGCTCAGGGTTGAAGTAGCGCTGGAGCCTCTCGGGATGGTAAAGCTTGAAGTAGAGAGCGTCCCTGAGGTATGGTTTGGATAACCGGGCCAAGAAGAGGTGCTGCAGGACAGAGAATATCTCCTCCTCTGGCACAGCGTCATCTTCCACAACAAGGATGTACTGTGGGTTGTATGATAACAGGGACTGCTCAAGGCAGAACACATAGTCCTGCTTCTCCTTCTCAAACTGGTTCACTCTGGGGTCAGGGTTCTCTCCAGTTCTGTCATGACTGACCATAGGAAAGAAGCTGCTCAGCAACCTGACATCCTCGTGGCTACTGGGGTCTGACTCCACGTTGCAGACGAGCAGGCGGTGGCTCTGGCACCATGCACCACATTTCTGGAGGAGGTGGTGGAAGCGGGAGGCCACCTGCAAGACGTAGTGGAAATCATTCCGCCTCTGCACAGTGATAATGGTGATCAGCAGCAAGGGCTGGAAGGCATCACTGCCAGAGGCCTCGGAGGCATTTGGTATCTGCATCTTCTCAAAGTAATGGAGGGCATCCTGTCCCTCCTGCTGGTTGTGCTCCAGGAACTCCTGGCTCATGGGGTTCAAGTGCCAGCGCCGCAAATAGAAGTAGGAGTGGAGGAGCCGGTGGCAAATTAGAGGTGCAAGCACCCCGAATGTCACCACAGTCAGCGTGAGGAGATGGATAACAGGGCTGGACCAGCGGCACCACCTCCCACAGAGCTGCCAGGCTTGGTGTAACATAGCTGCTGCTGCAGAAGGAGGGCACTCCTGTGCTAGTCATGCCCTCAATCCTTCACTTCCAACGCATCATTCTCCCTGGATTGCAAGGTATCACTGGGGCAGTGGCTGTGAACCTGCAAAAGTTGTCCAAGCCTAGAAAGGAAGAAAAATGATGGTTACTGAAATAGGAACTGACAGAGAAAATGGAAAGAAGGGGGTTAGCCGCTGAGTAAACCAAAATACATGGCCTCTGAGGAGTCCGCTGTGGTGGGGGCATCAAAGAACAGCCTGGAGAGGTTTAGGATAGACGAGCCAACCTTAGTTTCCAGCAAAGTGTCCCTAAGGCCTTTTCATCATGTAGGAGCTCTGATCTCATTTAGCTTGATAGGACTTCATTGTGTTTATTACAGCTCCTCAAACAGCTAATGACAGGCAGCATGGATGCAGGATGAGTGGAAATCCCTTTCTGTTACAGACAGAGAATGTAGAAACCACTGTCCAGTCACAGTGACATAGTAAGATTTGTGTCACAGCCAAGAAACAGAGCCAGATCTCTTGTATCTTAGCCTAGCACATATTTGAGAGACAAACTTTTACCCTTCTGGAATGAAACTGTTCCCTTCTGTTGCTCACACACTTCAAACACATGCTTTTACACTCCCACCCCTCATCCCCAGAGTGTGAAGCCAGATAACAAAGGCACCAATTTACTTCACTAAGGGCCCGTGTATGCCAAGTATAATGTGTGTGTCTGTGTATCTGTCTGTCTCTTTCAGATGCCTTCTCCTTGTTACACGCTGTGAAATACATGGGCACAGCAAGATGTTGTAACTGAGCCATTGACTCACATTTCTTATTTAGATATTTGCAATTTAAAAGTGTTTGACTTTTATTTAAAACTGAAACATTTATATAAATATGTATTTTTTTTTTGGTACAGACACACACTTTAAGTAAACATCCACCTTCACGCAAGTTAGATTTTGTCATATTTGGCTTTTCTGTTCTGCTTCCCTTGCTGCCATGAACACCTCACAGCCTGGCTGTTGGAAGCTTACAAAAAATCAGGGCAATTATGCTGTTCAGATAAATTCTGTTGTGCCAGTAATCTCCCTTTTTAATCTGCTGTTTCATTCTCCCTTTAATTTCCTATTCCCTCTCCTTCTGAACTGAGTTATTCATACCCACCTCCACCGACCTGACTGACTGCACTGGATGTTTAATGGAGAGTTTCTCTGACTTTTGATCTTCTGCCTTCAGCAAGTTCTGATCATCAAGTGGTGCTCCCAGACCAAAATGTTTCTCTTTGTTCGTCTCTGTATCATCATCTGAAGCAGCCTAAACAGTGTTGGGTGGGTGGAAAGAAATCATGGCTTTTCTCATCTGTCTCAGAAAAATGAATTTGTACAAGAAATTACTTGGAGGAGACAGAGCAGGGTCTGTCTTGGGGTGTGCTTCAAAACTGCCTACATTACTGTAGTCACAGATTTGCTAGTTTTATCATTAAGAGAACCTTTTCCTGTTGCCATATGGGAATGTGACAACCTCCTATGAAAAGCCTTTTAACAAGATTAATGGAAAATATACAAGAGTTATTCCAAATATTTGTTAGAGAAGAGGCACTTCATGCTGTGAGATCTCAAACCATCCTTAGATACACTGTGGTATCAGTGTTGTGTTTTCTTATGATTCAAGAAAAGATTTAGAGTAATTAAATAGGGATCACAAATTTACATGGTGATGCTGATGCATGAGAATCTGCACCTATAAAGGTTTTTTTTGTTTTCTTTCTGAAACAATTATGAAACAATCCTGTTTCACAGACACTGCATTGTATTGCATCAGTGGACCTTAAAGATGATGGCTGCCCTTCACCTGTGAGATCCAAGTCATGAGGAGTCAGGACATGAAGACCTAAAATCCATCAGATGCCAAGACCTGGCATTTAAATCCATTTATTCATGCAAAGTCCTGGCCTTGCTGGCTACCCTGCCACAAGCATTAAGGGAAGACACAAATCAGTCTACAACTGATACTGCCATACTTTGAGTCTCCTCTTGATATCAGCATCATTGTGGGCACTGTATCTGAGCCAGACTCCAAACCTGAAAGTGAGGACCACAGTGGGAATGGGAAATGAGGACAAGCTAGAAGGTTGTTTAGTTCTCAGGGAGTAAAGAAGTTTACTTTTCATCTGTCAGCCATGCTGAAGATCTGAGCTACAAGAACTGTGAGCCAGCAGTGAGCTCCTGAGATATACACTGAAAATATTAATATACAATTATAATTCTTTCAGAATTTATTCATTTATAATTCTTCAAGAAACATGGTCTAGTCAGTGGCATCCCTGTCCACAGCAGGGGCTTGAAACTAGCTGGTCTTTAAGGTCCCCTCCAACCCAAACCTTTCAATGGTTCTGATGATAATGCTCAGCCAAGACGGAGGCCAGCTTCCCTCATACCATCTGCTACTGAAGAGGGAAAAAGGGGTGTCCTGTCTTCCCTGCCGTGGCCTTGTGAGATGAATCAAACAGATTTTCACCTGAGGTCTTGCTCTGCTGCAGCCTGTGTTACCTAAGGGTGAGGTTCCCCTGAAGGTGCCTCCCAGGTCCCTGCAGGAGGACTCACATTAAGTCTGAAGCTCAACCTTTCCTTCTCCACCCACCTTTCCTGCTGGAAAAGTGGTGCTGGGACTCCACCTATCGGTGTCCCAGCTCCTGGCTCAGGGCAGGGCTGGTGAGATGGAGCAGGTGAGCACCACACTCTCTGGAGGTACGTCCTCACTTCACAGAAGGCAGCAGCTACCCCTGGAAAAGCACTCACGACTGGAAGCCAGCCACAGTCACAAGCATCTATAACTTAACCCTGGCTTCACCTCATCAGTAACAGAACTTAAGATCTCAGGGCTCTTATCCTGGTTCTGCAGCTCTTCCAGTCTTCCTGTGCTGCCTGGGCTGTTGGCACTCACATTGACTGCCACACTCTTGGTCAATGTATTTGCAGAGGAAAAAGCTGTTTTCCCTGGGCAGTGAAATAACCACAGAGGTTAAAAATTGTCAGGAACATATTAAATCAGGTCAAATACTGTAATTGATGCAAAAACCAAGGTGAAGAAAAGCTCTAGAAACTCTAGGAAAGAGGGAAGACACTGACCTCCTTCCCACCTTTTGTCTGTAACACCGGGAACCTGAGAGTTCCAAATACAGATAAAAAATTTCTTACTTCTGCAGAGGTAAAGTCTGATCTCTGTAGGATTTGAATCCAGAGTTTCTGTTCAGGCTGTTTTCTATCCATTAGGATGGTCCTGACTTCACAGAAGCCACTCTGTTTTCAGAAGCTGTTAGTACTGTCATTTTCACCTTTTTCCCTTTCTAGGGGGAAAAGAATCTTGTTTGTTCTTCTTTAAGTAAGTGCCATTTCAGACAGAAAAAAAATGGTTGGAGGAGAAAAGCAAGAATCAGAATTGGATTTTGCAGTGCTTTAAAAGAATCCCACTATGTTAAACTTGAGTAGTAACTTTACAACCATATAAATACTTGCAGTGGAGACCAGCTTTATACAAGTTCCATGTAGAACTGAGCCATTGTTTAAACAACTCTGATATAAAGCCTCTTGATATAAAGCTATAGATATTGCTTGTTTCTTAGATCCTCATGATGAAGATTCCTTCCAGAAACACCTGATTCCAAATCCATATTCCCATCTTTGTTGGTCTCCTAATTATGTGGCTGAATTACAGTGTCCAGGAGAAAGTCACCTCAGCACATACTGAGGAAGAGTAGAAAAATGAGTAATGTCTTTTTTGGGATGCAGAACATTGTCTGCTGTGTTTCTGCTTTGAAACAGAAAGATGTCTGGTTTTTTGTCTGGTCCAAACTCTTCTCCACAGAGGTATTCCCACAGGCAGGTCTTCCTGGAACAGTTTCCTACATTCTTCAAAGCTACAAAAATTTTTAGGGTCCCTGGTTAGCTAACATAAGAGAGGGTGTCTACCTTCTATTCCCTGCTCCATCAGACAGGGACACAACTATTCCTTTACAATTACAATACTAAATTATTCCTTTTTGCCTATCTATGCTTCTTCTCAGTGTCAATGAGAAACAATGTTCCTTTCCTACCATAAAACCTGAATTAAGTCATGTGGTCAGAAGCCATTGGGTTGTCTCTATGGGGAAAAAAAGGCAGGCTCTCCAAGAATGTCATGGAAAGTCAGGCTGTCACAGTCCCTACCTGAGCCCTGGCAGCAGCAGAACTAAAGGTGTTTGCAGAAGCTGTAGTTTTCACTGGTTGATCCTACAGCAGCATCACAAATTGAAACCTTAGGGTGGAAAACACTTCTGTGCCCCAACCTAAGATGGCATGGACAAGCTGCAAGCTCAGGACCAAGTTCCTCTACTTATTAACCCTCTCTGGCAGAGACAGGGCCTTTGTCTTGCTGTGACAAACAGTTCTGCTGGAATCTGAGGGAATTGATGGAGGCTTCACAAAGAGCCACACAGATCTCCTTCTGTCTCATATATGCATGCTGACAGCTGAATGTGGTGTACAGATATCCTCGAATTCTGAAACCTGAGGTCCCTACCATGAGCTGATCCCTATTACTGGGCCAGATGGCCAGCTTTTCTCATCTGCAATTCCTCTTGTTTTCTGACAGCTTTTAGTAGGTCAGGTGCCAGATAATATTTCTGCAGTGTGTCAGGCCTGCCTTGACAACAGCAGTGTCCAGTAGAAGCCAAGCATCCACAGATCTGACCATTACACTCAGATGCCAAATTGGGAGTTGGGCTCCCTAGAAAACTTACAAACCATCCTAGCAAGAGCTGTGCTTCTAAAAACATTCAGCAGAACCTTAACAGTATGCAATCTTCTTGTTCTTTGATTCTATTTTACTGGCTACTGAACTAAGAAAAGAGGTACATGGATGTGGCAGCTGGATGATACTTTCTCCATTTCTTTTAAATTAAAAGGATCAAACTATGCCACCAGTGAAACAGGCTATGAACTGAATATATGTTACAGTTATTTCCCCAACTTCTGTCTCGCTTCTCATGCATATTAATTTTCCTCTGCCACATAAACATCAAGAGAGCCCATTCTCAATAGCTGCTGACTTTCATCTGGCAGCCTCCCTTTCCCATGGGCTTTCCCTTTCCCATGGGAAAGCAATGCTCTTCCTTGTTGCTACCAAGCAGTAAAGTAGATCAGATCAAGTAGGAGTGGAAAGCAGCCTGAAAAACAGAGTTCTGCAAGATAGTAGGTAAACACAGGGACTTAAGGCAATGAAGTTTGTGAGGAGCTGTCTTTTAGAAGATGACACAAAGGTTTATGTGGTTTTAAAATTATGCAATTCATATCTGTCTGATAATACCTTTATTTTTGTGCTAGAGGTTAAAAAAAAAGGATACATGAGGGTATTTGATAAAAGATCTGTCTAAAAACTGCTGCTTTTTTCATGAAGATCTACAAAATTTTAAATGTTTGCTTTAGTATAAAATTTACATCTCCATTAAAAAACCCCAAACCAACAAAAGTTATCTTAAACAATACTGCTGCTAATAATAGTACCAGCTTTTCACCTTTAGCTGTCTGCTCTTGGAATCTCAGAGATAAATGTGCATTGACTCATCAGAGATGCTATAGATAATTTGTATGTTAACTCCTTGTGTCACAGCCTTTTGCTAAAATAAGACTAGGGCCCCTGCATACTGCAGGGCATACAAGTATAGCAAGAAGCAATTTCTGCCTTAGTAGATCCTTAGCTGAAGAATACAAAAGATAGGAGGGAATCTGTTTTTCCCATGTAACAGTCTGGTTTTCCTGTCATGAGTAATTGGCATTTTATAGTCTGGCCATACTGACAATCCACAAAGGTAAATTGCCTAGAATAACTGTAAAAAAAACCACAAACGTGGTATGCTGAAGTAATTAGCAGCTCTGCAAATTCAAGCAATCTGATCAGAGGAAGAAGTATGCTTGGCCTTGGAGAAATCTGTCCAGAAGGAGTTATCCCAGCACAAGTATTATGGAATAGCTCCTTCTGTAGTTCTTCAATTCAGTATCTATGTGCAGTCATCCTTCGGGCTTGCCAGGAAACCATTTTTCACTCTCTGAAAGAGCAATATGCAGATTAAATTAGCTCACCGAGTATCTGTGATTTTGGTAGGTGTGACAGGTGGTGGAAATCCCCCACGAAAACCAGGGCTTGTGTTCATAAGGCCACTCCTTTATGTCCATAGAGGCCCTTGTCTTCTTAGTCTTCCTGAGGGGGTGGCCTGGATCAGAACCCAGTAAAGTCATCTATCCTTGTCCCTCCCCTTCATTCTGATCCATCAGTTCTTGGTCAGCTCCTCATCCATCCCCAAGTGGCAGGTGCTCACTGACACAGGATGTGACACCCCCCTCCTCATCTTCCCCACCTGCCCTTCATAAAGAGCCTGTGCCTTTCCATTCCAACACTCAGGAGCCATCCCATGACTTTTCCATGATGCCAGTAGGATCACAGCCCTGCAGGTGTGTGCAAGTCTCTAACTCCCTGTGTCAAGTTCCCCATGTCTTTGCACAGAGGTGCTTAAATTGGGCTCTGATGAAGCCCAAGTACTGGCTGCCATTCCTTTGTGCTACCATTCAGGGGGCACTCCTGCTGACCTGTGATCCTATTCTGTGAATCTCTTGCTAGCCCTCACTTTAAACTGATAGGATTGGGGTGGGTTGAGGTTCCACTCCCCCAGCAACTTTAAATTAAAGCCCTCACCAGCCTGGCAAGCCTGTCACCACAGCTGCTCTTCCCCTTCTCTGACAGAAGGACCCCTGCAGCCCCAGTCAGACTGGGTTTCTCAAAGCGAGTCCTATGGTCTAAGCTGGTCCCTGACTGTGGCACCAGCCCTGTAACCATTTCATGATTTGCCAAATTCAACAGGGTGGTGCTTTCAAATCCCCTTCCCTTTGACTGGAAAAACTGGTGAAAAAACTACCTGTGCTCCAGCAGATGATTAAGGGACTGGAGCATCGCTTACAAGAAAAGGCTGAGGGAACTTGGTCTGTTCAGCATCAAGACACTGATATGGGACCTCATCCATGTCTTTCAGTGTCTGCAGAGGAGTGGATCAGGCTCTACTTAGCAGTGATGACCAACAGGACAAGAGGCAGCAGGCACCAACTGATGCCCAGAAAGTTCCACCAGAATGTAAGGAAGAACTTCTTTACAGTGTAGGTGACTAAGCACTGGAACAGGTTGCCCAAAAAAGGTGTGGAGCCTCCCTTGCTGGAGATATTCAAGAAGAGTCTGGACATAATCCTGTGCAATGTGCTCTGGGATGACCCTGCAACAGGGAGGTTGGACTGGATGGCCCAATGTGGGCCCTTTCAAGCGTGCCTGTTCTGTGACCATGATAGGCTGTGTCTTATCAGGAGTTCAGGCATCTAGGCCATGTCTTATCAGGAGCAAACACTACCAGCCTGAGCAGGGATTAGACAAAACTAAACAGCTACAGCTGCACTCCGGCACGAACACCAAAGTGGGCGTGACTACAACTCAGTCACTGTAGGTATCTGTAGCCCCATGGGGCTCACCTGTATGCAATGGTGATGATCTCCCTGTGACCAGGGACATTGCCCAAGGTCACTCTCTGAAGATCAGAGATCCCCTTAGCCAGCATCTGATGTCTATAATGAGGTAAGCACATTTTGCATTAAGCCTAAAATTATATTGTATGTTTAGTGACATATGTATATCCAGCTATAGCTTTAGGTTTAAAGTGTAATAAGTAAGAGAGTACAATCATCATTTAAATCATTGTTGAAATCATCAACTACATCACTGCTCAATTACCATTTCATTACAGCTTAATTATTATTAAATCATAATTAATTTGTGGTTAAATCATCGCTCAATTACTGCTTAATTACAATTTATAGTTTCATTATCATTAAACAATTAATTGCCATTTGACTATCATCTAATCATTAATAAAACCTTTTTGTTATCCCCACAATGATGACTTCTCTTAAAAATTCACCTGCAACAGAAGAGCTATGGATGTATGAATGGAGGAAAGAAGAAGAGGAAATAGATGGGGTGATGGCTGCTACCACAGAAGATGTGACAGCTTTACTGTTGTTCATTTATGACTGTAAAGAATAAAGCACAGTAATAAGGAAATAGAACATTACTTTTGTGACCAAAGGCTTTCAATGATACGGCTGTAAGTTTCCAGCTGGGACAGGTCTGTGTAGCAATGAAACTGCAAAACTGTATGAGGCAACAACCAGAATATTGTGAATCTAACCTCTGTCTGGAAGAAAAAATGTTTAGTCATACTGATAAAAAGCATTCCTTTTTTAAGAGATACTCTCTGCTAATGTAACTACTGAGTTTTCCTCTGTATTCACCACTTGTGCCTAAGGAATACACAGTCTTCCTCCCCTCCCCCTGCAACATATGAAACAGACTATTTATCCTGCATAGGAAGGCGTGGTAAATGGGATGCCCTGGTTCTCCGGCATACTGGTGATCTGCTAGAGCCCCAAGGGAAGAAGATGGGATGAATGCAGTAGCAGAAAAACAATCTGTGGTATAATTAGTGTTTTCCTTGTTGGACAGACAAGAAAGTAGCAGATTTCACATGTGCAGGAGGGTGTTTCTCCTGGCTTTTGTGCTGGCAATTGCTTGCTGAACCTGATGTACCTTTACGGCTGCACATAAATAATTTTCTCAGTGACTGTGCGAAAGCAAGCCAGCCTGTGAACCTGCACTGTACACAGGTATAGTTTCAGGTTTTGCTGCACCATTGGCATAGCTGCAAATTTCCTCAACAGCCTTTGATTTTAAATGTCAGTGATTTCCACCATCAGGTTTCTTAGGAGCTCCTCTTTTCCATCGGGAGAGCTGCCAGGTAGCACAAGGTGACCCTTAAAGCACTGGGATTAATAGCAGTTACCTCAGTGGTGATGGTCAAAGAGGAGAGGGCGGTAGATAAGAAAAGCTGATCCCACCTCCACTCTCTACCCTCCTTGCAAGGCAGAACACACAGATGGCATTTCAGTGTGCCTGGTCTTCAGCCCCCTTGCCCGTGCTTTTGACCAGAGAAATTCTGGCCACGGTTCTACCCTGGGCGAGGGTTTGGGTGGCACCAAGCCCGGGGCAGAAGCTGGCTGGCTTTATTCCTCTTTCCTTAAGAGTTCCACTAATCTTCCCTAACGGAAGGGACGTTTCTTTAGGCCCAGCCAGGCTCTGGCCACCTGCCCTGCTGCCCGTCACCATGTATAGTCACATCCCCGGAGCGGGCACAAACACATCCCCTCCATCCCCGCACGCCTCCCCTTGCCCCGCTGGCTCTGCTGCCGCAGCCGAGCCCCGCCGGTTCCCACACATCACACCCTTCTCTCGGCTGCCAACTTCGTGTGCCCCCCTTTCTCCTACTCCCCCCAGCCCCTTTCCCCCCGAATTCCCGGGACAGGAATCCCGCTGCGGGGATTTACCCGATGCGCTGGGCAGCCCGCACCGCCGCTCCCGCCGCTATCCTGGCACTCCCATTGTGGATCACTTGCCTTCCGCGAATTTCTCTCCTCCCTCTCGGGCGGTGAGGGTGGGATTAAAGGCATCAAAGACCAAACATGTGACTCCGCCGGCACAGGGATGCTTGAAGAAGGAGGGGAAGGGGAGATGGCTGGAGGGAGTCACCGAAAACCGGGCAGGGGACCGGTTCAGTGAAAGAAGGTTCAGGAGGAGAAGGCGAGTTGCCCGAGCCCCAGGAGGATGCCTGGGGTGGAGATCCTCAGCAGCCGGAGATCCCCATTCCTGGTCGGTGGTCCCCGAATGCTCCAGCGGGAGCGGCGGGAGCAGCGCAGATCTCTGCAGCCCATCCCCAGGCAGGGGTCCCCTCTGCCCGGGTGTCCCCTCTGCCCGGTGTCCCCTCTGCCGGGTGTCCCGTCTGCCCGGTGTCCCTTCTGCCTGTTGTCCCCTCTGTCCCCTCTGCCGGGTGTCACCTCTGCCTGGTGTCACCTCTGCCCGGTATCACCTCTCCCGGGTGTCCCCTCTGTCCCCTCTGCCCGGTGTCCCCGCAGGGTCCCGCACCGCCCTCCTCGCCCGCACCAGGTGAGTGCTCTGCAGCCCCCGCCTCTCTCCGAGGAGGGGAAGATCACCGGGACACAGCAAGCTGGAGAGGAAAAACGGTGTTAAGAGTCACCACCAGACTATTTATGTGTGTCAAGCTTGGCAGATGGAAACACGAAACTCTCACTGTCTCACGCGGTAACGAAGTCCTGTCAGGTCCAGGCTGTCCAGGGTTCAAATATTTTATGAAACTGACCCAAAACTATCTCTGAGGTGTTCATTTCCCATGCCCACCCCGCCCCCCTTCTCTGTGTACCACTTTCCTGTTCTTCTACGCAAATACCTTTCAGCCCTGTGACCATAATACCTAATTAACCACAGTTAACCTGAAACATGCCTCAGAGAAAGTTTTCTGCCTTTCATTGTAAAAAACTCCTTAGTTTTGTGCCTGCAGCTCCAGAAAATGCAAGTGCATGTACCTGGGCTAAACTATTTTGAGGATCTCATCTCTCTTAGATCTGAGAAAAATCTAGAGGGAAAAGAAAAAAACAACCCAAACCCAACCAAAATACCTAGAAAAGAGATCCTTTAGGCTGTTGCAGTAAAGCACTGTGTTCTGTTAAGGACAGCTAAAAGTTTGCTAGTGTCCAACAGTGTAATCAGAAGCTTCTAGCATGATGTACATTTTTAATTTTAGCACAGCAATTTCTATTATTCCCTCTAATAAGCATGATGAACAAAGGAACTCAGCTATCCATGCCTTTGATCCTTATTTTTAGTACTGGCAAAAGCTATCCTGCAGCTAAGGCTTCTTATTGCAGAGACAACGCAGACAAAGTGGGGAAAAGCCAGAGGAACAGTAATGCTCATGATAAACAACACAATCAAGCATCACAGTTGGGTTCTTATAATGACTTCCTAGAAAAAAGTCCACCAGCATGTTATTCTCTCAAAATAATGAAGAAACTCAGTAGAAGAAATCCTAGTTTCTCAGGTGATATGCTTTACAAAATCCTTCTTTGCTAACCTCCCCTGGCTCTTTTTCTGTTTTTAATGACGGTGATTCATACTCTACCTTCCACTTACATCCTCTCATTCTTTCAAAAGCTGATGCACTGGAAAAATGACAAATCCTGGAACACAAGAGAGAAAAAAGGGTATGTGACAGTACTGGAGGTGGGAAAGATTATACTTTCCAAGGAGGTCCATTAATATGTTCTTCCCAGGATTAGAGTTGCAGCATTTGTGAGAAACAAGAAATATTTTTTCCACTTCTGTCAGTGTGCAAGTGGGAGAGTGACTATTGAGCAACATCACCAGAAACAGGTCACGTTGCACCCAGTACTACATTTTGGATGATGTTTCAGCCAGCAGAGCAATCTGGGATAAGTGAAAAAGAATGGACCAGAAGGCCTCTTCTTTGGGAACAATTTTAGGTAATTGCAATTTTCTGTAATTTCTTGTGTAATTTCTGTACAGTCTTCCCTTTTCTCACTTTGCACAGTTTTCAAGGAACACTTGACTTTCATACTTAAACAGTTATTTCTTTAAAACAGCTTCTATGGACCCAAAAGACTGAGGGAGAGGAGTCTCAAGTGATTTGGGGGCTGCGGCACAGAATGACAGTGGAAGCCTGTAATTCTTGACTACTCACTCATTCTTATCACGGTGCTATCTCCTGCTATGCATGGAGATCTGCATGCATCTACTATGCATGGCTTATCTGGCTGAAAAATAAACCTTTTCTTATGGTGGATTATTTCTTAGCCGAGTCACTTTATCTGTTCAGTTCCCCACACCAAATAACTATGTTAGCACAGCAGGGAGGGGTCTGGGAAGCACAGGTGAACATGTGGGGACAAGACTGCTTGTGCAGTAACCCAATTGCAAGCTGAAATGCTCAGAAGAAATAGTTGCTTATGAAATTATTTGGCCTCTACAATAACAGGATGTGACTTAAAAACTATAATCAGAAAAAAAATCTTGTGGTGAGAATTTATCTGAGTAGGGGAGGTTCAGACCAGCTGTTCAGATCTGAGTATTTTCTGTTGCCAAATCACCCTTCCCCTCTGCCATCCACTGCAACAGCTCTGATGGAACTGAGCATTCGTGCAAGGGAATGGGGATAATGTTTTCTTTTGCTTTGCCTGAGATCAGGTGCAGCTCCCTCCGTTCATAGACGTGAGTGTGAGAGGCAGGACGAGCTAGGCAGGTGATATTCAGATACTTGCACAGTGTGTAGGCAGAGCAGAAATTTGTGGTCTTGGGGGCTGCTGAACTGAGAAGCCTCTTTTCTTATGGAGTTGTCTTATTTGTGCCCTACGCACCACTGTCAAAATATCCTCACTCCTAGCTCATGTTCCTTGCCCACTCCTAATTCCTTAGCTTTGCTCCCACACAATAATCCTACTGCTTCATGCTTTTACCACAAGGCAAGGGCATGAGGGTATGCACACTCCAGCTGACTTTGAGCTGCATGTGCTGATTATCCAGACAACAAATCAAACAAAAGCTTTCTGTTCCAAGTGTGCTGAAGGCTCCCACCCAGTGGGATGGAGATGTACATCTCTCTGCTTGGCAAGAGGCTGCATGAACCACATGGCAGGCAACTTACTTGAGGCATGCTTCCTTCAGCCAGTTGCAATGAAATCTGAGAAGCATGTTCAGCATTTACTAGGGGCAGGAAGGCAGCTGTGAAAAGACAGAAAGAAGGAAAAAAACCCAAGAGAAGTAGAAAAAACAAATACAAGTAGGAAAAAACAAAACATTTTGTAAGCCTGGTCTCCTTAGAAAAAATCCAAAGTGATTGCATACTAGCAGGAGGAAGGAATAATGTGTTTAGCATAACTTGTTGTACCAGTATGTACATAACGTGTAAAGGCTGTACGTCTTCCACAAAAACTCTGGGAACTTCTCTAGTGACACTACTATTCCTTTATGTACAGATATCAGATGATAAAATATTACCTGGTTATTCCTGTACTGTCAGCTGCACAACAGATATGTTCTTCTTGTGGGTATCTGCTGTTCACTTCAAAAGCTAACTTTTAAAATATTTTTATTCCCTTACTAAGTATTTACAGGGGGAAAAAACCCCGTAGAGTAAATTGATAAATATTTCCTGCTTACATTCTGGTTCTTTAAGAAGCAGCAGGTATTTCTAATGGCTGTTTTGAATACAAATACAATACTGATGATAACCAAATAACATACAGTGGCTTTATCTTTTTTCTTTTAGACTCAGCATTGTTCACTGGGGACAAAAAGTGTCCAAAGTCCTTCACTGTTTGCTGGAGACATAATAAACTTATATGTCACGGCTATTGCGTTTAACTTTGGACAGCAGTAGTTGGAAACACAGCTCCAGTGGGGATGGATTCATGATGGCTTAGCTGTCTAGGGTATGTGAATGTACTCCAAAAAGGCTAAAATATTTTGATCTCCTTTTCATCCTGGTCACTGCATTTGGTTATCTCTTAAGGACTAAGCACTCTTCATGTATTTCCCAGCCTTCCCTCTATGCAGTCTTCTATTTATAGCTGCATCCCAGACTTTTCAGCCTTACACCAATGACTAATTCATCTTGCAGATACATTATTAAATACTGTTCCCTGTAATCAATTCTACCCAACCTGAACACATCTGAAGACAACAGAAACACACTTACTGTAGTCTGGTTCAATTTAGAGAGTAGTCGGCACACACACGAAACTTTTCTAGTCTTCCTTTGCTTCTCTGATCAAAATTGTTAGGCAGGATTAAAAAAAATATCATTGTGAGCCAACAAGGAGATGTGTTAAATGATGATGGCATTTCAGAAGGACCTCAAGCATGGTCACACTCAGAGAAATTGATGTACCTTGGTCAGTGTAGTTGCATATGCTCTGGTGATCCAACCTTCCTGTCTTGCTCCAACGTTCTGACTCTTGCAGACTGCAGAGAATTTCAAAGAGAGGGACAAACATTTTCACGTAGACATAGAGTTCTGTGGGTCTTCAAAATATCTCTTAAAAAACATTGGCTCTCAGTTATTTGCTCTGTCTTGCAACACAGAAGAATGGTCTGGAACAACATGCTTTTTGCTAAAAAAAGCTGCTGATGCTAAAAAAGAGAATGGGGTGAAGAGGCAAACCAGAAGAATTCCAAACTGAGAGTCAGAAGGAATTATCCCCCAGGGACTGCTGGAAAGCTTTTAGTTTTTCCTTGCAGAATGTAGTAATGTTATTTTGTATGGTCACTGGGCACATTTTGTTAACAAATTCTGAGCCTGTGTGAGAAGCATAGAAAGTCAGTAATTTCTCTGCTCTCTTTCACTACAAATTTTAGGTGAGCACTTCTGGAACTAAAGGTCAGGTGATGGATTGAGAGAAATAGCCTATCTAGCTGAAAAGTCTGAGTACCACTCATATAAAGTTATAACTACACAAAGACTCTCCGGAAAATTGTAACAAATTATAATAATTTTAAAACTGCTTCAAATCCCTAAGGGAAAGCACTATTTGAAATTTATGAGGTTTTAATTCAGTTTAGCTCATGTTTTGTTAACTTCTTCTCCTTCCACATAATGGTTGATGTAACACAGAACTAAAATAGTTCACTCTTAGTTTATATTTTTAATTCCTTCATGTTAATTTAGACAAGTCCTGGGAGGCCAACTAGGGGCACTGGCCATACCTGAAGAAAGATAAAAGCCTGTGATTAGTCCATGATCTAGAAGGATAACTGGCTGTAATTACAAGAGCTACAATGGCTAATATAAAGACACAAGTGATTTCTCTAGAATTTATTTTGCAAATTCTGTAATTTTCACTCCTTATGAGTAATTGATATTTTCAGACTAAGCTCGTTTTCTTTTTCTGGTCTTGTAATGCAACAGTAAAGAGCTTACCAGTATACAAAGCAATTTCTGAAGAGCATCTTTTTCAAATTTAAGTGCATCTTCTGCAATTAAATAACTGTGTATAGTGGACATGGACTCATTTTCAGGAAACTCCTTAAAGCACTGTTTCCAGAACCAGCTGCACACAGGAATCTTCTGTGCACAGACCGCAAATTAGCATGGTATGGTGCCCAGCAAAAAAAAAAAAAAAAAGATGAAAAGAAAGAAAAGAGTAGAGTCTGTGCTCCATTTCCTGGGCGTTTTATTTCTCATGATTATTATGGCAACTAGGCAGTGAGACAGCAAGGCAATCACTTATAATTCCTGTTCCGCCTTCTCAGTCTGGGTTTCTCACTGACTGGAATCTTTCATTCCTTCTTTTTCAGTTTGCCTGCCAGGATGTTCTGGGCGTCAAGAGAGGGCCCTTCTCTTCTCTCTGGTCTTGTCTTTTAACAGAGCTGCTTCCAGTGCCCTTTTCTGCCTCCGGGCTGTCTGGTTCTCCAGCACTTCCAGCGTGCATGGTGCAGTCAAACAGCCTCTGGCTTTTTCCAGATCATAGTTATGATTTACTGATCTTACTTAAGAGACTGCTTTAACTGTATAATTACATCATGTGCAAAGCTGGTGTTTGGAAAAGTATGATGGGTGAGTAGCATCATTTTGATTTATCAAATGGGAAGGGGCAGTAGGTAAGGCATGTTTTACAGACTTCATTATTTCCATAAAATAAACCCACTTAGTCATCTTTCAGTTCACACCTATATTCTCTGTTTAGCTTATAGCATCAAGTGTTTTTCTACAGGAGGAAGGCAGCTAGGGAAGTAACACAACAAAACAAAAGTAAGTGAGAATTTCTGTGCAAAATGTATAAGGAACTTAAACATTTCTATCGAAGCCAGTTCTGGTCAGGTGACAATGGAATTTCTTTCTTGCCACGGGGCAAAATATGATCTGTATCTCTCCTTCTAGGTGTGTGTCATAAGTTTCCTACAATGCCACAGTAAGGTGAACTGGTAAGCAATAATTAACTAATTTTAATTTAAAAAAAAAATAGTGCAATTTCTTTCCACAGTAAAGCAAGAACTCAGTTAAAGTGCATCGGCAATAGTTTTGTGTGTGCTCGTTTTCTTTATTCAGCTTGTCTTTCAAAAACATTGTAACATCCTGAAATTATATTAACAGCATTTGTTGGCTAAATCGAGGATGCTGTAGAGTGATACATTTCTGTGTGACCTGATGTACCCACTGCATTGGGTGGATATCATTAGGTAAAGTACACTGATGTTATTTAAAGTTCTGCTGTTGTCTCTAATAAATGTGTACCTAGCACAGCACACCCCAGTATCACTTTTCATTCCACTTCATACCCACAGCAACAACACAGAGAGGAAAACCACATTTTTATAGCACATCCTTAGCCCAAATGAAGTAAGGACAAAGTCATGGCAAGAGGAAGGGATACTAGAACAAACCTAAAGAGCAACATTTTGAGCAAGGACTGAAGTTTTGTGCTTCAAAGCTCCGTTTTAAAATTTCTTATAGCTTATTGCACTTTGGTAACCTGAAAGTGCCTTTTGCACAAGTCAGCCAATAAGAAAGGGACATCTTTTAAGACACTACTTGTTCCTATTTTTGCTTCCAAGCACTAGTGATCAAAATAGCAGAGAAAGATGGAATCATCTTGTCTGTAGCCAGGATATCAGGAAATTAAGGGGGCTAGGAAGTTCAGTACAAGCCCTTCTTCCTATTTATTTATGTGTTGTAATTGTTTTTCGAAAAAAAAAAAAGAAGAGAGCTAGATTTGCTTTGAAGCCAAAGACCTGCACAAACATACAGATCTGGTTCTTTTTTTTGGAAATATGTTCCACTAACATGCATTTTATCTATGTATGTATGTATCTATCTATCTATCATCTATCTATTTTTACTTTCTGAGACTTTCCTACCTTCAACTATACTATCTGATCTAGTAGGCACTGAATAAATGTGCCAGTTACCACAGGGCATACCAAAGGCTGTTTCGTAACTGCTCTTCTATGGTACTTGGCACTGGGTTATCATGAAGTAACTGCTGTGGTTCCAGTTCCAGTTAACCACCTAGGAAATGAAATACTGTTTCATGTGCTGACACAAAAACAGACTTTTCCCACAGAAGTATTAATGGAAAAGGCTTTGCTCCACTGAACTTGGAGTCTGATTAGCTCTTTTAGGGCAGTTAGTCTGCTGTGATTGATGTGAATATTAGTTTGCTTTGCCTATTCACTGTTTGCCTACGGATGTAATTTTTCAAGCTTATTATCTTAAGCTGGCTGCTTCTGGTGAAGCCCAAGTCCTTGGGCCTGTTTGCCCAACCTTTTTCCTTTTGTGTGCAAGCTGCAATCCCCTTGTCCATCTGCCCCTGACAGCATCTGGAGCTGATTGGCCAAAGCTCTTCTGTTGCCATCTTTGGGATCAGTCTCTGTTCTGGTATTTCCTCAGCAGACTCCAGGCACACAAACGTTCTGGCAAAAGAGAGGCTTTCTCTCTGCCCCCCTAGGGCAGAGCCTTCTGCTAGCCACGATCTCAGGTTGACTAACAGGTTTTAGTGAGATCAGCTATCATACCATCTCCCACATGGAGAATATTTCCTGTTATTTCCGTATTTCCTCTTGGAAGCAGCACAGTTTGCTGGATGAAAGATCACTTTATGTACCATCCTGGGTGTGCCAAACTTCCAAATTTTACTGCATATCTGCAGGCACATCTGGGTGATATGTGAACAGTTCACAGCACTGTGTCTCAACATCCCGCCTTACTGAAGTGGGTGCATTGCATGCCAGTGTGCTGGGATTTCATAACAAACTTTAGTACATGCTACTACTCTTACAATGTGAGGGAGAGACAATATTCGAGTTTTTGTAGGTCCTTTTGATTTGAAATAGAGATTTGGAATAGGTAATGTATGATGCTTAGCACAACCCTGGTCACAAGTCTGTGCAAGGAGAATCAATCTAGAGTGTCCTTTTGTGGTCACAGCCTGAGAACACTAACACTGCAAGCTCAAAATTGTCTAATTTGCAGGCTGTTTCCTTACACAATTTTATTTACTCTATTCATCTCTCGGGTTTTGGTGGTTTCTTCTGCTTATGCTAAAAGTGAGTGTACTTCCTTCCCTAGAAATACTCTGCTTCAGTCATTCAAATTCATAACCAGCTCTAATTTTAAATGAATACTTAACTCTCTCTTATAGCAATTGTAAGTGAAGGACTCTGGTTGAACCTGCCAGTTTCAGGAAAAAAAGCAACCCTACCTGTCATATTCCTAGTAGACTCCAAGTAATTGCAAATTGCTGCAGTTCCTCTTCACTGGCATTAGATTGTTTGGCTCTCCCAATTTCTCCACAAAAGCATCTCAAGTATTAATACAAGTAGTTTTAATCCCTCTCTTAGCACTCATATTTTTGCTTGTATTTTTCCCCTCATCTGCTGGGTTGTTGCTGCATAACAATTCACAAGGAGGTGACAGTCTACAAACAGCACGAAGGGAAACAGCACGTTCCTACTACTGGAGGGGAACAAGGGACTCAGTCTTGAATGTGCAGGTTGTGTGGGAAGCTACACGGGTACCCTGAAATGCAGGCATTTCTGTTTTAGCACTACAATCCAGCTGGTTGCTAAAACTTTCCGTTTCAAGTCCTGTTTTAGCACAGTCCCAAACACTGTGGCATGTGGTACATAGAAGATAAACTCAAAGATCAGTTTAAATGCTTATCTAAAGCACAGTGGTTACGACAGATATGGGACAGAATGTACAGGAGCAAGAGAGTTTTGCAGGAAATGGGTTTTCTTTCCCTGTGGAGGAAATGCCAAGGTGCAACAGAGATAAAAGACACAGGCATGAAATTAAATAAATGGTTGTGGCTGTCCCCATTCAGTTACAGCTTTGCTGAGAGGACCTAAATCTGTTCTTCATGGGATCCACATCTGAGAGAAAAATACATAGAGGGGAGAAAAAAACAGGTATAAAGCAAGGGAAGGAAAAGAACTGAAAGCTATGCTGACTGGAAGACCTTACCTGGAGGACATTCAATGCAACCTCTTTAAATAAACCTTTAAAACCTCAACAAAACCTCTTTTGGTTTCAAACATTTTGGTGAAGAACTGGCTGAACTGAGAATCAATCACTTACCAACCACTTCTCACTCAGTTAAGGGCTCCCCAGCTGCAAGGAAATGTTGTTGATGGAAAATGCATTAGCAAATGTTTTGTTGTTTGTTGTAGTTTTATTTTTTTAACTAGAGGAAGCCTGAATTTAACCTCTTAAGAAATCCCCCAGGTACTCACTGGTGCTATGTGAGAGTTTTTTTATGACACAGTACTGTTTAAAGAGAGATTTTAGTCAAGCTGGTCAACTTCCCTGTCCCAGATCTTCTCACACTTGCTCACAAAGCTGCAGCAGCAGCTCACTGGCTCAACAAACTCGCTCTGGCACTTGCAGGGTGGGGAAAGAATACACAGGAAAAGTGAAATTTTTCCACCAGGAAGTCAGATGTTTATTCAGCCTGAAGTCTTGTATTGCACTACTCAGCTAGTTTATGGCTCTTGGGCATGGCAGCCCATTATACTGTGATTTGCAGCAGGGGAACTGTACTTTTTTTTCATTCTCAGTGGAGACAGCTGCGGTGGATCTGGGCGAAAGCAAACCCTGCACCTGCACAAATATCTTGTGCTGCTTTGGAGGTACAAACTTACTTTCAACTAGTAAATAAATCATCAAATCACAGAACGGTTTGGGTTGCAAGGGACCTTAAAGCTCATCTAGTTCCAAATCCCTGCCACAGGCAGAGACACCTCCAACCATCCCAGATTGCTCCAAGCCCNATAAAGCTGGAACTGTGCCAGCCTGGTGCTGTTTGCAGGTGTTTTCCTGTTTTTCTACAAAGATGTGCAGAGATGAAGATACAGAACCTAAAAGACTAAAACTTCAGAATGTCACTTTAACTCATAGCTCAGCCTTAGCTGGAGCTGGGCCCACGTGGTGAGCTCACATTTAAGGTATTTCACGCAGGCAGATTCTCACAGAGTCACAGGATCATTTAGGCTGGAAAAGACCCCTGAGATGGAGTCCACCTTTCACCCAACACCACCGTGTCACCACCAGTGCCGTGTCCAGCCTTTCCTTAAACACCTTCAGGGATGGCGACTCCATCACCTCCCCACGCAGCCCACACCAGTGTCTCATTGCCCTTCCCGTGAAGAAATTCCTACCCATGTCCAAACTAAACCTCCCCTGGTGCAGCTTGAGGCTGTTCTTCCTCATGCTGTCCCTTGTTCCCCAAGGGGAAGGGGCCAACCCCTACCTGGCCACACCGTCCCTTCAAGGCCTCTCCTTCTCCAGGGTGAGACCCCCTCAGATGCCCCTCACAGGATTTGTGCTCCAGACCCTTCCCCAGCCCCCTGCCCTTCTCTGGTCACGCTCCAGCCCCTCAAATGCCCTTCCTGAACCGAGGAGCCCGGAGTGGGGCACAGCACTCAAGCTGTGGCTGACATGCAGGAAAACCCCCACAACCAGGTAGTTGTAGAGAAGGTACATTTATTCGGCGCTGGGTGCATGGGGGATTGGTCCACCAAAGACATGCACACCTGTCTGTGCTCACAGGCTTGCTTAAATACAGTTACAACATGCATATTCATTATTTCCTTATACTTGGGCATTATTTGCCTAGAAAAAGCAGCCTTCTTTTAATCAGTTCTCAGAAGTAATTTTTATTTTCTCTGCCCCACACTCCTCCCATCTGAGTTTGCGCACTGGTTTCCAGTTTTCCTGGGCAGGGGTCTTTGGGGGTCCTGGGGATGAAGATCGTGGGTCTTCTTCACTGTGTCCTTTTCAACTTGGCTCAAAAAGTAACTTAAACCAGTTTTG
>WBMV01004520.1:283286-316255 GCA_013396655.1 Campylorhamphus procurvoides
TAGTTGTAGAGAGGGTACATTTATTCCGCGCTGGGTGCATGGGGGATTGGTCCACCAAAGACATGCACACCTGTCTGTGCTCACAGGCTTGCTTAAATACAGTTACAACATGCATATTCATTATTTCCTTATACTTGGGCATTATTTGCCTAGAAAAAGCAGCCTTCTTTTAATCAGTTCTCAGAAGTAATTTTTATTTTCTCTGCCCCACACTCCTCCCATCTGAGTTTGCGCACTGGTTTCCAGTTTTCCTGGGCAGGGGTCTTTGGGGGTCCTGGGNTCAATGGGACCTTCCACTGTGCCTTTTGCAATCGAACTTGCCTATCTCACATTGGCCTTTTTAGCCACCAGCGTGCTTGTAGCAAGTGTGGGTAGAGCCCTTCCCAAATCTTCGTTTGCGAAGCCTAGCCATGATGATAATTCTTTTGAGATATTTCCTGATTTATCTGAGTTCCATACGGTGTCCATACTATTTTGGAAACCTCAAGGCCAAGTACTGAAAGCACTCCCTGTGTGGGAAATAAAAGAATATGGTTTTATTACAAGCAAATTGAGTTCATTAACTCAGGAATTATTTTCTTTAGGTGTACCGTGGGAGTTGTAAGGTACCAGGTCCTGCCTGGAACTGGTGCCACGGACAATTTGCGTTTGGGAATAGGGAATTATGAAAAGAGATAAAGATATGGCTGGAATGGGCCCCTGCCTTTGTGTGCAGAGCAAAGTGGTCATTCTGACCAGGAGATCCCCTCTCCCTGCACAGGGGGGCATACCAAACCCAATCAGAGTTGAAGAAGAGGCCCACTCCACTCATTATCCTATCAAGGCGGGACTCTTGTCCACCTATCAAGGTGGACACATAAAAAGCAAGATTTTTGGGGTGTGGGTGTGCTTTTTGGACCTTCGTGGCCAGGGCACCTAGCACATGCTGAAATAGAAACTTTCTTTTTCTGCTAAACTTCTTTATCTCACAGATATTTGTATCCTAACGAAATTGAATAAAAGAGCTTTTTCTCTTAACTAAGTTAAACTCTTAAAAAGAGTTTCCCATAACATATTCCTTGTGTTTTTCTTACTTTTGTAGCCATTTATGGCCTCAGCTATGCCGCCTTTTCAGTGTTAGCTCCCTTAGTACTGGTAACTTCCATTTAGGGTTGGTACCTGAGGATACCACACGGGGTACCCCGCCGGGAATTCGGACGCGGCCTGGACGGGGCGATGCAGGGCTCGGGGCGGTGTCGGTCGCCGTGGCAACGGGCACCATGGCAACGGCCGCCATGTCGGGCGAGGGCAAAGCGGCGCCTCCATGACGGGTGAGGGCGAAATGGCGGCCGGAAGGGGCGGGCAGCGGCGGCGGCCATTTCCGGCGGGACGGGGCGGGGAGGAGGCGGCCTTGTTGGTGTCGGGGCCGCTGTCGGTGTCGCTGTCGGTGTCGGGGAGGCCGCGGCAGGTCTGTGGGCCGGGCCNTCCCCAGCCGGGGCAGAATCACCTGGAGCAGGTGGGTTCGGGATGGCTCCACACAGGGAGACTCCACTCCCTCTCTGGGCAACTGTGCCAGTGCTCTGCCACCCTCAGTGTGAAGAGATTGTTCCTCGTGGTGAGGTGGTACTTCTGTGTGTTAGTTTATGGCCTTTTCCCGATGCGGGACACCACAGGAAAGAGTCCAGGACCATCCTCTGGGCACCCTCCCTTGAGATGTTTAAATGCATTAAAATGATCCCCTCTCAGTCTTCCCCTCTCCAGACTAACCAGGCCCAGCTCTCACATTTCTCCTCACAGAGTTGCTCCAGACCCCCCCGTCATCTCTGTGGCCTCTGCTGGATTCTCTCCAGGAGCTCCTGGTCCCTCTCATACTGAGGAGCCCAGAACTGGGCATAGCACTCCAGATGTGGCTCACTAAGAGTGGGTGATTTTAGGCTGGTGGTAGGTGAGGAGATGCCAGGAGGAAGTGTGTTTTCTCTGTGTGAGAGGGTTTTAACCATGAGAAGGGGGATTAAGGCAAAGCTGAGCCCCTGGTAGGGGAGGACAATCAGTCTGTGATAAATCAGTGTGGTCTTTTTGGGGAGGGAGTAATGTGAATGGCCTGTGACTGAGAAAAAAAGGTTGAGTCCCTAAGAATGGAAATTAAAACAGGTGTTACTTTAAGGAGATCTAGATGTGATCTTTAAATGAAATTGCCAGTTTTCTCCTTTCTCCTTCCATGCTTAAGATATTCCTGCTGAGCCAGAACTGAAGGCTGTGGGAAAATTCCCTTTAGGCTTGTGGACAGAACATTGCTTGACTGGAGTTCCTGCTGGGGAGTATAAGCTCAAATGGCAGCTTTTACATGTGCCCAGTGCTTTTATTTCTGTGATTCTGTGTACATAAATGCAGGTTTACGTGTGTGCAGTAGAGTTTCTGTACTGTACCAGGAAGAACTGGTGGTAGCAGAGGTAATAAAACCTCAAGGTTTTTGGGTTCAGTTTTAAAATGGTAGTAAGTGAGAAGAGAAAATGTAATTTGAGTTTCAGTTTGTAGGGTTTGTCATCTGAAATCCTTTTTTTTAAAGCAAGTACAATGTGAGAATCAAATGTTATTTTGTCAATTTGCAGAGCAGAACAGCTCTTCTGTATCACAAAGGAAATAAATGAGACATTTAAAAACGGGTACATTCCTACTTAGATTTCTTTATCTTTTCTCTGTGTGAGCAGTAGAGTGGGTTGTTAAGTGTTGGACAGGGCTGCCCAGGGAGGTGGTGGAGTCACCATCCCTGGAGGTTTTCAGGCAAAGACCTAGTGCCATGGTGTAGCTGACAAGGTGGTGATCAGTCAAAGGTTGGACTCGATGATCTTGGAGGTCTTTTCCAATCTACAGGATTCTGTGGTTCTGTGAAGAGAGGGTGTGTGGTAACAAAAAATCAGTGGGTTGAGTTGTGGCATACAGTATGTGAGGAAGTGGGGAGGGGGGGAAGCTGGAGCTGTGAGGAATGATGCCAGGAGGCAATGGAGGGGTTATTTGTGGACAAAAAGTGTGAAAAGGAGTGGTTATTGGTGGTTTGCTGGACTGATGGGCAGTAGATGTATGTTTTTAGTGACAGCTGTTCCCCCACCCTCTCCAGGGCCCTCATAATTCCAGCTAAAGTCAGTGCTGCTGCTGAGAGAAAGAAAACAATTCAATGGAAGTTGTTTCTGTTTTTTTAACGCTGAGATGTACATAATGCTTATGTTAAAAGATAACTCAGAGCAACACCATATGTGCTGTTTCAGTAACTCACTTAGAAATAATCTTTGTATTGTTATACCTTTGTATATATTATGTCTTATCTTTGTATTATTTTGCATGCGTTCAAGGGCAGTGCCAGGCTAAGATGCTTATTGAAAGTTAAGATTTGGCAAAGCAGTGTACTGACTTCATCCTGAAAATACAGCAGCCCTGTTGCTTCCAGTAGAACTGCTCAAGTAGAGCAAATAGATAAGAATTGGCAGGTTCAGTTTGTAACCCCTAGTTTGACGGTAAGTGCTATTACAGACTTGAACAGAGCAACACAAGTTTTGTGTGTATGGTCGGTATTTAATTACTTCTGGTTTCATTCAGTTTGGAAAAAGCTGTTTTAATGTTGAGAGTCATCAAATGCACGGATAGCCTGCCCAAAGACATTGCTGAGTTTCTGTGCCTGGACAAGGCCCTTGGCAACCTGCTTTGGCTGATGCTGCTTCCTTCAGGAGCACTGGGCAGGTGTCCTCCAGACATCCCTCCCAGCCTCAGCTGTTCTGTGATTCTCTAGCTAGTAGTCCAGAGCTTTTCAGAAAACATTAATTTAGGGATAGATTCTCCTCAAATATGTCTGCATCTTCTGATGGAGAGGAAACCTCTTTGAATGGGTCTTTACAAGCCTTGGCTCAGAGTTGCTTTTCAGTTCCATAGGATTTGTGAGGTCTCTAAGGACAGGGCTCATCTCTAAAGAGTTGCTGTCCTCAGTTTTGATTGGCTTTGCATGTAGGTACAATAAGAACAATTTGGTTGATATTTGATTGATATGAAGTGAACTTGGTTCCACCTATACACAATCTCAGCTATTTGTTAAAATCTAACCCTGATAATTTTTGTTGTTACAGATGATAGTCAGTGGCTGAATCTCCATGAAGGCTTTTTTGCAGAGAGAGTGATAAGGTACAGTGCTTCCATTTTAACATTACAGAACAGTGGAATTTTTTTCCCTTGAACTTGCTGTTTGTAGTGCTGATCCTACTGATGTCTTTCACCATTTAATATTTGGCCAGAATGTGTGGGTTGACACAGGCAGGCACAAACTCACAGCTAGAACACAAAGAATAAATATTTCCATTACCTTGCTAATCATGGGATCCCCAAAGCAACACATGTGTGTATGTACCCTACCCTGGTCATGTGCACTGTTAGACTCAGTACCTGCCTGAGGATCACCACACTGTCAAGGCTTATCCTCTTGAGCAATGGCCCTTGAGGAATTTACAGTCCTCCTCACCAGTCTTCCATTTTTAGTCCATTCCTCCTCTACAGTATTTTCCAAAACCATTAAAGTTGCGTGATCTGTTCTGTGTTTGGCATCATCTTACCATGGTGGATCAGTATGTTAAAAATCCCTACTTGAGTTGATTGTGTGGGCGTGTGTTTGGGGTTTTTTTAGTAATGTTTCTTAATGTTCAGGAAGAACTTGGAGAAGGTGGGAACCTGTATACTTCAGCCACCATGTCTGGAATTGGCAATAAACGGGCAGCTGCAGAGCCTGGCCCTTCTGCACCCCCGGAGAAGAAGGCAGGGGTTGAAGATTCGGGGACTACAGTGGAGACCATTAAGCTTGGAGGTGTTTCTTCAACGGTACGTCTTCCCCACTCAACCTCTTGCTGCTTTTCACGTGGAAACGAAAGTGTGTCTGTGTTCAGTATGTGCCCTTCTGTGATGTGTCTGGTGTGCCACGTGCCCTTGCACAGGAGGAGCTGGACATCCGGGCCCTGCAGACCAAGAACCGGAAGCTCGCGGAGATGCTGGACCAGCGTCAGGCCATTGAGGATGAGCTGCGGGAGCACATCGAGAAGCTGGAGCGCAGGCAGGCCACGGATGATGCTTCTCTGCTGATCATCAATCGTTACTGGAACCAGGTTGGTTTGCTGCTTTTTGTACACTGTTCTCTTGTTTCCTCTGTACCACTGCACCGCTTTTATTCACATGCGTTTTGTCTTGCCTATCCCATCAGTTTGATGAAAATATCCGCATCATCCTTAAACGCTTCGACCTGGAGCAAGATCTTGGAGACCTTTTGTCTGAAAGAAAAGCTCTGGTGGTACCAGAACCTGAACCGGACTCTGACAGTAATCAGGAGCGCAAAGATGAGAGGGAACGAGGTGAGCCATCTGTCTGGGGATAGTGGGAAAGATGGATTTCAGTGGTGGACAGTGCTGATGTCCCTTTCTAAAGGGTGACAGAGACTCCGCTTTGTGATTGTGGGGATGAGTGATATGTTAACCTGCTAGAGCACATTTACTTTTTGGCACCTCTTTACGTTCCCAGGAGAAGGACTGGAGCCAGCTTTCTCCTTCCTGGCCACTCTGGCCAGCAGCACCAGTGAGGAGATAGAATCCCAGCTCCAGGAGCGTGTGGAGTCCTCCCGCCGTGCTGTCGCCCAGATTGTGACAATGTATGACAAGCTGCAGGAGAAAGTGGATGTGCTGACTCACAAGCTGAACAGTGGAGGTATGACCAAGGTGTCAGGTTTTCAAGAATGCTCATCTGCCCCCACCTTAGACCTGATACTACATTGTGAACATTAAGGCCTAGTCAGTCTCATGCTCATTTATTTTCCAAACTAAATTGGCCTGGCTTTCCAAACTTACTATAAAAATTTCTAATAAAGGACTATATGCTAGAAGTGTATTGTAACTACCTCTAAATTTGAATGGTGAGAGCTCTGCCCAGTGTGTTCAGCTAAGAAAAAGCTTGTTTGTGTCTGTAGTGTTTGTGCACCTGAGAAGTTACAGATTGCAGCTGAACCTTATCACCCTGCTGTCCTCAGCCGTCATGTAAAAGGCTTCATGCTTACAAGTGAAGAAGTGAAATGAGCATTCTAGACTGGTGTTGGACTCCTTCTCACTGGCAGTTTAGTAAAAGGTGTAGGAATGACCAACTGCTCCATTTCCACTGAATTTTGAGCAAAATGGTTCCCACCTAATGTCTTGGCATGCTTAGTGTAGCAGTCAGTTTTGAATGCAACGCAGAGTTCTGCAGAAAAGAGCCAAATGACTGGCTTCTAAAAACTAATGTAGCAGACTCACGTTACACTTACATGACTGTCTAATACACTTCATTAGCTTAAGGTTAGAATTTTAATCTTTTGAATGAAAACTTGAGTAAAATATCAGCTCATCCATGGTTTGCCTGCTGTCCAGAGGTTTCTATATTCTCAGATTGAGGAGCTCTGAGAACTCTGACATTGACTGAGGGAAGTGTCACTGACCTTGGCTGGCAGTCATAAACTGTAGTAGTGTTGACACTGGTGCCTGTACTTTGGTGCTGTGGTTGTCACCTGTCAGTCAGATGTTGTGGTTGTCACCTGATGTGTTTTATCAAGCCACCTGCCGTAGCAGGTTTATGCACAAATTTGACCTGTGTTAGGTTGCCTCTGGTTTACAAGGGTATGTTCTGTGTTGCTCATACCAACACAGTTGAAGTGATCTCTGACATGAGGGGAAGGTGACTGGGTCAGAAATGTACAGCATGTTAAACTGCAAAGCCTCTTGTTAGGTGAGTGCAAGTCACCTAACTCACCTGATCTCATGGAGATCAGGCCCTTGGCAATGACATGCAGGAGAGTTAAACACAAAACCAGAAATTTCCTTTTCTGTTTTCTTCTTTCACTCTTTGCCATTTAAGAACTAAAACCAGCCTTCCTTGATGTCCATTAGTTTTCTTCATGCATCTTTCAGATATTTCACTGATGGAAGAAGCAGTGCTGGAGCTTAACACCTATCTGTCGCATGAAAATGGACGGCTGCAGGAACTGGCTGATGTTCTTCAGGAGAAGCACCGAATCATGTCTCAAGAGGTATAAAAAGGAGAGGGAAAAAAATCTGCTTTGGGGTCTTGCTTATAATCTGTGGTCACCAGAGTTTGGAAAGAAGGTTATTTTCTTAAAGACAGGAACAGCACAAAGTTATGGAAAGAGTTATTGTAGTGGAGATCTGTACGTAGATTTTCTGTGTAATTCAGATTGATTTGCGTGTTACATCACAAAAGGGAAGAGTATAACCAAATCAGTGAGCTGAATAGATTTAATATTAAAAGAAAACAGCAGAGGAAGAAGTAGGATGATGCAAAGGGGTTGTGTAAACATCTTAGATGCTTGACATGACATCCCAGTAATTTTAAATTCCTTGGTTTCTCTGCATCATATATGAAAGTGTAATGACATCAACTACAAGACGATCCCAGTCATTAGGGGTTCACATTATTGGCAGTATTTGCTTTGGAGAGTTCAGCTCCTTTAAAAAATGTGTTACCATTGATCTTGGTCAGGGTTAGACATCTGAGCACTTATGTGGTCTGTAGAGTAGATGAACATACGTATTGAAAACAAAAAAAGCTTTTGAATAAGCTGAGGGGGCTGTGTCCCTAGTCTGCCAGATATTGCCAGTTTCTTTTTTCATTTTCAGTCTTGTCTTATTTTTGTTACTGTCTGGAGATTTGGCCAGTGTAAAGTACAGGACTGTCAAGTCTGTTGCCACAGAAAAAGATGGAGTAAGATGAATCAAGAGCAGCCTCAGGAGGTGTTGATCTATTCAGTATGCTGGCTGATACACTCTTGTGATTGCAGTTCTCCAAGCTGCAAGAGAGAGTGGAGACAGCAGAATCCCGGGTGTCTGTTCTGGAGACCATGATTGATGACCTTCAGTGGGACATTGACAAGATACGCAAGAGGGAGCAGAGGCTCAACCGGCACTTGGCGGATGTTCTGGAGCGAGTAAGTGCTGTCCTCTCTGCCAGGAAACCAGAGAGATGGGTGCAGATTTGAGATGTGTGACATCATCTCATGGTACTTTGCTGTGAGAACTGACAATCTGCAGTGTATCGTCTCTGGTTTGGATTTGCTGTGTTGGCAGTCTTGCCAGTATTTAACTGGGTCTTGATGAAATATTTTGCTTATTTTGCAGGTAAATTCCAAAGGCTACAAGGTGTATGGAGCTGGGAGCAGCCTCTATGGGGGCACAATCACCATTAATGCCCGCAAGGTATTGACAAGGGCTTGGTTGTGGGTAGGGGGACGAAAAAAGTCAAAGAGAGCTTGTGCTGGGGGCATAGATTGGAACAGAATTTAGATGCTTATTTAGGTGATTTTAGATCCTTTGCCCAATCTGGGTGACTCTGGACAAGCCATTTGGTTTGTATACAAGTTTTCTACTTATAAAAGAGACCTGATGGAAGTAGACTCTGTCTCACTTACTAATGTTACCTGACTGTTTAGAGTGTAATTTCTGTTACTACATAAACCTTAGTACCTTCAGGAGAGACATTAACAGTAGGATTTACAAGCAGTTTATCCCCAACAGTTTGAGGAGATGAATGCAGAGCTGGAAGAGAATAAAGAGCTTGCTGGGAATCGCCTCAATGAATTGGAGGAACTACGCCAGGATCTTGAGGAAGTAACAACACAGAATGAAAAACTCAAGGTGAGACTTTATGCTTTTGTGAGAATGAAGGTGTTTTCTGTGGTGCGTTGCCCTTTGCTTTGTTATGCTGTGCCTCCAGGAAACCTCGTTAGCACTGTTCTATTCTGTGTTTGCTCTTTCAACTGTTTATAGTTTGTACAAGGTACAAATTAGCAAGTCTGTGACTTACCCTTGTAGTTCAGTGAGTTGGTGACCCCATGTGGTCATCGTTGGAAATTGGAATTATTTCCTTCCTGTTTTTCACTCTGATCTTTTCTGGATGTTTTAATGATATCTAGTTACAACTGTTCTCACCTTGTTAAAAGTATTAATCCCTCTTCCACCTTCCCCACACCCTGTGCAAGAGGAGCCAGAGAACTGAGAAAATCGGGAAATTGGAGAGAGAGACTCTTGAAGGAGTCAGTGCATTTATGTCTTTGCCAGTGGGTAGATAGGAAACAGCATATGACTTTCTGACGTTTTAAAGGTGGTAACATAAAAAGATAAGTATATGACGGAGGGAATAATCCAAATGTCATCTTAGTGGTCAGTTAATCTGTTAGCCTGTTACAAGAAATGTCTGATATGATAATCTAAGTGTAAGGCATCTGGTTCCAGGAACTGTCTTGAGGCACCTCTAAATTCTGTTTATCCATGTGAGTTTGTTTTGAGGGAAACACTCTTCAGCTTAAAACTTCTTTTTTTCTTTTCAGTAGTGTTAAGCTGTATGCATGTATATATCTGTCTGTTTCACTGCTGGTAGTCATAATCATTTTTTTGTAAGGAAAATTCCGATTCTCTACCTCTGCTTCTTTCTCATTTCTCTTCAGTCACTATGTCTTACTAGTAGAAGGCCAGCATAATGCCTACTTGCCCATGCATTTTCTCTGTTCTGCCATACTTTTCTATGTGTCCATCTTTATTGATTTAGGTGACTACAGTTTACAGTAAATCCATTGAAAAGGTGTGTTATGTTTTCGAATTTCATATCTTTGAAACTATTTCAGGATTGAAAAGTGAAATATTCTGTCATGTGAGAAATTTCTCTTGTGTGCGAGAGAAACAGCCTAGTGCATGCAGAGAAAGCACAGACTTTTTAAATTGATACTGAAGCATATCACTTGCAGCTACTTTACAGCAATGCTGTTGAAGTCCTGCATTTGTCTTTGCTTGTGGCAGCTTGATTCACTGTTCTCCCCTCTTGTGAAATAAAAAACAAAGGCAAGGGGATAATCTTTATGGCATCTTCTTGTGTCCCACCTAGGTTGAGCTGCGACGAGCAGTGGAAGAGGCTGTGAAGGAGACCCCGGAATACCGCTGCATGCAGTCCCAGTTTTCTGTGCTGTATAACGAGAGTCTCCAGCTGAAGGCACATCTGGACGAGGCTCGCACGCTGCTCCACGGCACCCGTGCCACACACCAGCGCCAGGTGGAGCTGATTGAGGTAACACTTCTGCTCCACCAGACCCAGAATGCTGCTGAGTCTGAGCGGCTCTGGGGATGCTCAGGAGACTTACATTTCTGGCAATAATTCAGTCTTTTCTGGTATTGTATGTTGATGAGGTGAGAGAGCATATTGCAGGTACCAAGTTCTGTTCCCTTTTTACTCCTCAGAGGGACGAGGTCAGCCTGCACAAGAAGCTGCGCACGGAGGTGATTCAGTTGGAGGACACCCTGGCCCAAGTCCGCAAAGAATATGAGATGTTGAGGATAGAGTTTGAACAGACACTTGCTGCCAATGAGCAAGCAGGTATGGTGTTGTTCTGCTTGTGCCTAAAAGCAAACACCACCTGTCCCCCAGTGCCCATTAGAGGCTACACTGCAGTAAAACACCTGAGTTGATTCGTGGTTAAATACTTGTTCTGGCAGATCTCTTTATCTCTATAAACAAAACTCCTCGTGTTTTACTGGGAAGCCAGTTCCATGTTACCTGACTTCCTTTGACATGTTGCATAATACATATATTTTGCTAATGATTTGGTTTATGACAGGGTATTTTGCATTATTAGAAACTACCAGAAAGAGGGAAATTCACTTACAAGACTGGCATGACAACCTGGATAGGAAAGCAGTAATTTTCAAACTTCATCAGAGAAAATGAAGATGTTATTTCTAAAATAACACTCTAAATCATAAAGGTTTTTTGTAGCATAACATATTTCCCTTAGAATCATGGGGAAAAAGGTTATGTTAATGGGAAATTAGGACTGTAAATTTAGGACTTACTAAGGACTTACTGCTGCATGTAAAGCTGGCACAACTTTTTTCTGCAAATGTGTTGTGTTGCTCTGTTGTGTGGCAGAATGGTAATAGTATTATTTGAGTTCTTTGCCACTGACACTTGGCTTGTTCTCCATCTCCATGAGAGTCCTGGAGGAGGCTGACCAAAGTGTGTTTTGTTACCTCTGTGTTTCTGTTTTTGTAGGTCCAATTAACCGGGAGATGCGTCACCTCATCAGCAGCCTCCAAAATCACAACCACCAGCTGAAAGGAGAGGTGTTGAGATACAAGCGCAAGCTGAGAGAGGCCCAGTCTGACTTGAGCAAGGTATGACAGCAGAAAATGGCAGAAAAGAGGAGGAAATGCTTAGGAGAGGAGGAAATGCTGTAACCCTTGCTCCACTGTCAACCTTCTGATATGGTATGCAGGATGCAGTCTGATTTCAGTGGAGCTCTGCACTCTTCTGCCTCCTTTTACCAAATGAAAGGTCTTCCTTTGTATCTGTGGAGTGCTCCTTGAAAAGTAATAGCAGTGACAAAGGGGACATGTAAGCATGATCTGGGAAGACAAGGAAAAAGGGAATAAGATAGATTTCTGGCTAAGAACTTAATGGTTTGTTTCCTTCTGTGTCATCTTTCTTGCTTTTCCACGACAGATCCGCTCTCGCAGTGGAAGTGCTCTCTTGCAGTCCCAGTCCAGCACAGAAGACACAAAGGAGGAACCTCCAGAGATCAAGCAGGAACCTGAGGATCCTTCTGCCCAAGTGTCTGTCCCCAAGGCTGCTTCTGAAGATGTTAATGAAATGAAGGCCAGGCGAGATGAAGAGGAGCGGGAGCGAGAGAGACGGGAGAGGGAGAGGGAACGAGAGAAGGAAAAAGAGAAAGAGAGAGAGCGAGAAAAAGAGAAAGAAAAGGAAAAGGAACGAGAGCGGGAAAAGCAGAAGCAGAAGGAATCTGAGAAGGAGAGAGAATCCAAAGAGAAGGAGAAAGGGAAGCATGAAGATGGAAGAAAGAAGGAGGCTGAAGTGATCAAGCAGCTGAAAGCTGAGCTCAAGTAAGAGTTGTCCTTCCCTTTCTTGTTTGACCAGTGCCCAGACTGGGGTATTTGTGTGACAGGTGTTGTAACTTGCTCTTAAAAGATTACTCTGACTGAAGCGAAAGGATAGTTTCCTGGCACCCTTTGTATCTGATTGTGATCTGGTCAATGTAGTAAAGTTTCTCTTAAAACAGCCTAAAACATGAATTACCAAACCAGATACTTCGTGGTATGGATAAAATAATTATTTGTTGTTGTCATAATAATTGCATAAAACTTCACAGCAGCAGGTTATTAATAAAGGGCACAACAGTCTTCCCTCTCATGAATCGTTACCAAAGCAGAGGTGGATAGTTTGTTGCTTACTGTTGGGGTGCATGTTTCCAGCCCACTTGTCTTGTCTTTACAATCAGTGTGCCTGAACATGTTTCTTTTCCAGCCTGTACTCCTTCGCTGTTTTAGGTTGCCAGGGTAAGTTGAGCTAAGGACAACTCCATATCCACATGGGAGATGGAGACAATACGGCTCAGACTCTCATACTGGCTATGTAAAAGTGTGGCTTTCCTGCTGTGTTCTCACAGTCTTATCTCCCTGTCTCCAGGAAGGCCCAGGAGAGCCAAAAGGAGATGAAGCTGTTGCTTGATATGTACCGCTCTGCCCCCAAAGAGCAGAGAGACAAAGTGCAGCTGATGGCAGCTGAAAAGAAGGCAAAAGCTGAAGTAAGTCTAATTTCTCTTCCCTTTTTCTCTTTTGTGCATTAAACTTCTTTTCAGATACGCTGCATGAGAACTGTTGTTTTGCTGTTCAAAACTGATCATTATTTGTTTTCTTGGTTTTGTCACTTAGAAAAGAGTTTGGAATGGTCTAGAGATAAATAGGTCGATTCTGGGATATCCTCCTCTGGGAATGGATGATCCCTTTGCCATGGCTGAGAGACATGGCTCCCTCTTTCTCAGTTGCAGATTCGGCTGGCAGTGGAGTGAGCACATATCCCAGAGATACACAGCCAGCCAGACTGTCACACACACACACACATATATATATATATGTATATACACATATGTATGTACATGCCTTCAGCAGCATGTACAATAGGACTTGTAAAACAAAAGCATAGAGTCCCTTCCTTTTCAGCTGGTAGGTGCAGAATGTCACTAGTGCAGGCACACACACACAACAATCCAGGTTCACCAGCACATCCCTCTGGTACCCCTGTGGTTCCCTTTTACCTTCTTCACAAACAGGTCTCACTTGTAGCTAGCTCTTATTCTGTGCAGCACACATATACAGGGGGTAAAGAGTTAGATTACACAGAGACAGTTAAAAAATACCTAATAAAAAGATGCAAGAAGGTTGGACAGGACAGGCTGCTGTGATCATGTGCAGGGCTGAGCCAGACAGGTGTGTACATGTTACATGTGACTGGCTCCTTTTATACCCTGCTCTGTCTAACCCCAGTTTGTTCATCTTTGCTCTCCCTGTCCCTGCACATTACTTCTGTGTTTGCACATATCTCTTGGTTCCCACAGCCTTCCTATTTCAGGATCCACCCCTGGTTTACAGTCTTATCAGTTACAAAGTCCTAGTTGATCTTCCAGGAAGTGGTTTCTTGGAAGCCTGTCAGCTATTGTGGCTGGGGAGGTTTGCTTCATCTCTTTGTTTTGTCAGGTCTTTGTATATTTTATTTCCGGTTTCCCTCATTTTCCCACAGTCTTAGAACCTTATTGGAATAAACATTCTTACAGTCTCACATGTTCTCATCACTTAGTGTGACTGTCCAGGTTTTGTTATAATCACTGCCTCCTTTATCATTTGCATGCCAGGTTTGTGTCTATGTATGTTTTGTGTTACTGTCTTCTTCTTATCTCTTTCTGTATTGAAAAAGGTCCTTGAGTGGATGCCCTTAAAGGAGCAGATGCTCTTTTTCCACATACCCTTATATATAAGCAAAAGGCTGATGTTCCTTTTCTGACAAAAGATTCTATGGAATTTTCAAACCTTTTAACATCAAGGTCTTGAGCTTAAAGCCCGTCTCAATGATCCATCTGCCAGTAACGCTCAGTCCTGTCAAAATAACATGGGCTTTCTTTTCCCGTGCTTTGAAGGCAGTTTTTTCAGTGTTTCAGAGAATTGTGGGGAAAAAAGGCACTGAACAATGGCAAGCCACATCCTCATGTTACATGTCATTTCTGGTTTGTCCTTCTAGCTGGAAGAACTGAGGCAGAGGGTGAAAGAATTGGAAGACAAGGAAAAAAAGGAGAGTAAAAAGATGGCTGACGAAGATGCCCTCCGCAAGATCCGAGCAGTGGAGGAACAAATTGAGTATTTACAGAAGAAACTAGCCATGGCTAAGCAGGTGAGAACTTCGTGAAGAGTTCTGTTTTGGCCAGTGCACCTCTGAAGGAACTGGCTTTGGGTTACAGACAGGCAGATTAGCTAAGAGAAGGAATTTCTGTGTCTGTATGGGCCAGAGATGTGAGTTTGGTCTTTGCTTATTGAAGGGAGAAAAAATGAAAAACCCCACAATAGGAGGGTGTCAGAGACCTTATGGCAGGTGATGGTGTGGCATATTTAATAACAATTAAACATGTGGCCTTGATGAAGAGCACAGAGGGGAAGTGGCTGAATCAGCCACTGGGGAAGGAGGTTGCAATTTCTTTTTAAAAGTTATCTGTACAAGTTTATATAATGAATATGTTTGCATGTTCTTGGTACGTATCTTCTACAAAAAAGTGCTTAAGCCAGGGAAAGAGCAGGACCACCTCAGTGGGGGAGAGGCAGGCCCATGACTTGACATGTGCTTTTCTGAAATTCAGATTCTTTTAGTTATAGAAGAGAACTGATCTATCTTGTCACTGAGTCCTTTAATGCTAAAGTGGTCAAAGTAAGTTTGAGGCCTTGGCAACCTCTTAGTTGGAAGCTGCCAAGCTGTCCACATATCGAATTCCTGTCCTGGTGTATCTCAAGCTGTCCAGGTAGCTACTGGAAGTTGGGAGTTGGTTGCTGCCCAGTGCTGGCAATGACTGTGCCACAGCTGATTCTGCCAGCAGGCAAGCCACAGTCTCAATGCTTGTGCACACGACCATCTCTTTTCTACACCTTCAGATCTGGAGTATCTCCGCTGTGGTGCAGATTTCTAGGGAGCACCTTTTTCAGTTCTGTGATACTGAGACATCTTCTTTCATCCGTGCTAGGTTTGATGTCTCTGAGTAAAATGTTTAGGGTCACTATAAAGGGTACAGGAGACAGTTTTTCCAGAGCCTGTGATTGTTTTGCAGGAGGAGGAGGCCCTGCTGTCAGAAATGGATGTCACAGGCCAAGCCTTTGAAGACATGCAAGAGCAGAACATCCGCCTGATGCAGCAGCTGCGGGAGAAGGATGATGCCAACTTCAAGCTGATGTCAGAACGCATCAAATCCAATCAGATCCATAAGCTACTGAAAGAGGAGAAGGAGGAGCTGGCAGACCAAGTTTTGACACTGAAGACACAGGTAACCTGGGAAAAAGAGAGAGAACTACAGCACTGGTGGGGAAAAGTGGAGATATTATGAGTTATCTTTAGTAGGCAGCTCCACACACTGTGGGACAGGGTAGAGAATCAGAAGGACTAAAGTGAGAAAATGGGTGAGTTGAGATAGAGGCAATTCAACAGCTAAAGGAAAGCTGTGCACACAAGCAAAGCAAAACCATGAATTAATTCACTGCTTCCCATGGCAGGCAGGAAATCAGCCATCTCCAGGAGAGCAGGGCTCCATCATGCATAATTGTTAGTTAATAAATGTCTCAATGCTGAACATCCTCCCAGTTCTCCTTTCCACCAGCTTCTATTGCTGAGCACAGCATCATATGCTATGCAATAGCCCTTGGTCAGGTGGATCAGCTGTCCAGGCTGTGTGGGATCCCAGCTTCTTGTGTACCCTCAGCCTTCTTGCTGCTGGGCAGCATGAGACACAGACGGTCTTGATGCTGTGTAAGCACTGCTCAGCAATATCTAAAACAATGTGTTATCGACACAGTTTTTCTCCCAAATGCAAAACACAGCAGCACGTGAGCTGGTATGAAGAGAATTAACTGTATCCCCACCAAAACCAGTACAGCAGGAAATGTTCTTCTAACAAACCTGGGAATGGTGTGTCAGACTTCAAAGTCTTAATATGAAACCAAGACTGCTGTATGAGCATAAAATGTCCTAGGTGTTCATTGCTGTGGAGAACAAATGGGAAAAGGAAAGTGAGAAGTCATTTTCATGTTGTAATGGTACTTCTACCTATATATTCTACCTATACCTGTATATATTGGTAACAAGCAGGAGAAGCTAGAAACTGTGGTTCAGTTAGAGCTATCACAGACATAAGTACAAGTACAGGCTGGAAAGAGGAGTAACTGAGAGCAGCCCTGTGGATAAGGGCTTGTAGGTGCTGGTGGGTGAAAAGCTAAACATGGGTTGGCAGTATATGCTGGCAGCCCAGAAAGCCAAACATGTCCTGGGCTGCATCCCCAGCAGGGTGGGCAGCAGGTCAAGAGGGGTTTCTGCCCCTCTACCCTGCCCTGGTGAGAGGCCACCTGCAGTGCTGCATCCAGCTCTGGGGTCCCCAGCACAGCAAGGGCATGGACCTCTTGGAGCGGGTCCAGAGGAGGCCACAAAGATGACTGGAAGGAATGAGCACCTCTGCTCTGGAGACAGGCTGAGAAAGCTGGGGTTGCTCAGCTTGGAGACGGCTCTGGGGAGATCTCATTGCAGTACCTGAAAGGGGCTTAGAAAAAAGACGGAAAGGGACTTTTTGTACAAGTAAATAATGGACAGGACAAGGGGTAATGGTTTTAAACTGACAAAAGGGCAGGTATAGATTAGGTCTATGAAGAAATTCTTTACTGAAAGGATGGTGAAGCAGTAGCACAGTGCTGGGGAGGGAAGGGATAGTTTTATCCTGAGAGTTCTGAACACCTGCAGAACGTGCATTTAATATCTTCTGTACCTCCTTTCCAAGGTGGATGCCCAGCTGCAGGTTGTACGTAAGCTGGAGGAGAAGGAACACTTGCTGCAGAGCAGTATTGGCACTGGAGAGAAGGAGTTGGGTCTGCGAACACAGGCCCTGGAAATGAACAAACGCAAGGTGAGTGAGCGATTTCCTTTTGGACTGTAAGATGGAGCTGTTGTGTCACGGGAGGCACAAAGGGCTCTGAGCTCTTACTGGTGTTACAGAACCTCGTATTCCCTGCTTTTGGACTAGTATGCCAGAAGGAGTCTTGAAGAGAATTCTCATTAAAGTACTGTAGACTGATGGTTCCTTTGATCAGGAGGAGCAGGTTGTATGTGTTCCTGTGAAAGCCTGATTAGGGAGCTGAAATAAGGTGCCTTTATAGGAAACCTGTTGTGAAAGAAGAGGCAGCAGCCAGATGTAGTTAACTGGGGATCAAAGCTTTTGTAGGAAAGATAGAATAAATAAAAGGGAAATGCAGCTGGGGAGTGTTAAGACTTTAAACAAATGCCAAAGATGAAGTATGTTTGTTACCAGTAAAGTAAGGCTAAGTCTCATGGTTGCTGTTGCCTTTGTTGTTAAAGTTTTAGTACAAATGCAGGCATGACATAAAAAAAGGCAGAAATTAAAGCAGAAATATCACTGTGAGGAGGAGATGGGAGAATTCAGCACAGTCACACTTAATATGACAATCTGCGGTATTAAGGGAACTTGGTTAGAAGGTTATAGGAGAAGGGTGAAGAGAGAGCATGCCAAAAAACACTTACCTTGCACTTCCGTCTACTTCAGCTATAGAACCATCTCTAAACAATGTAATAGAGAAAATGTGGAATAGAGAAAAAGCAGGAAGGCTGAAAATACATGAAGAGGAAAATTCTGTGGTCATTAGTGTTTTTCTAAGTGACATGCTGTTCATTGTGACAAGATTTGGCTCTGCAGAACAGGGATCTTGAAGCTAAATGATTAGAACTTCTTAATAATGAGGTATTTTGATGTTGAGGTGATGCTTAGGGAATAATTCCAGTTATTTCACTTGGAAATACTAAAAATGGATTGAAAAAACAGCTCTCCATCAGCCTGAGGAGTATTTCTGAGCAGTCTTGGATTGCCAGGGAGAGGGTCTAGAAATCACTAGAGCTCTTTTTGCATGTTTGATTACTTCTATACTGTTGGTTTTTTTCAGGCCATGGATGCAGCCCAGCTTGCAGATGATCTGAAAGCTCAGCTGGAGCTGGCTCAGAAGAAGTTGCATGACTTTCAGGAGGAAATTGTGGAAAACAGAGTAACGAGAGAGAAAGAGATGTTTAACTTCAAAAGGGCTGAGGTATACATCCTATGCATAATCCTTCAGTATCTGTCTGCTTTAGTGTTCATCTCCTTTTACAGTGAGCTCAGAGTGTGTTTCAACTACACTGTTTTGGTGTCCAGTTCCACTTTGACTTCAGCTTCATCAGCTCTTGGCTGTTTCAGGTTTTGTCCCCTGGTAATTGACAATATGTGAGGCATCAGATGATAATGTTGTCTGTTGGCTTATTGGGGATGAAAGTATGGGTGGCATGACTTATTCAAGTACACTGTTGGCACATTCTCTTTGGTCCTTCAAGAGGCTGTGACAGAGGATGTGCTGCTCACTCATTTGGTCTCTTGTTTTCATGCAGGAAGATATTTCTAGGTTGCGCAGAAAGCTGGAGACCACAAAGAAGCCTGACATGGTTCCCAACTGTGATGAGATACTGATGGAAGAAATCAAGGATTACAAGGTAAGTAACTATCTCTATCAACTTCCCTTTTTTCTTTAGTCAGAAAGCTCTGTAGACACGCTTTCAGTATTTCACCTCTCTTGTCTGTACTCTGGCATTGAAACTGCCTTCTCCTGGAGAGGAACAGAAGGACCTTCATCTCCAGACATCTTTTAGCACACCCAGTGGAACACAGTGTGCCCTCACGGTGATGTTGGTGTGTTGCAGGCCCGGCTGACCTGCCCGTGCTGCAACATGCGCAAGAAGGACGCCGTGCTCACCAAGTGCTTCCACGTCTTCTGCTTCGAGTGCGTCAAGAGCCGCTACGACACCCGCCAGCGCAAGTGCCCCAAGTGCAACGCGGCCTTCGGCGCCAACGACTTCCACAGGATCTACATCGGGTGATTCCTTCTGCCGGAGCCACGGGAACTCACTGCTTATGCTGACCACCCAGACTCCCTCACCTTCCGTGGCCGCCACCCACGGGCAGTCACAGCTTCTGTCGGCTGATCTGCAGTGTCTTCTGTGAAGTGTGTTTAGGGTATGGAAAGAAACAGACTCTGGATCTTGGTTCCTTTCTTGCCCCTTTCCTTCTGTTCTTGCCCTCATTTTTGTGGACGTTTTGTGCCTGAAAGGAAATTTCCCATCCATGACCATCACACTGCCAGGCTGGGGACATCTAACTGCCTTGATGGGATGGAAGGTGTGTGTGGTGCAGCAGAGAGTAGTGAGACCTACATTATTACAAGGTGTTTGCTTTGGATGTTAATTGAATTGCATCAAGGTATGGCAGTGCCAGAGTGAATAGTTTTCCAATTAAAAGGCCAAATAACTTAAGTCTTTAGACTTCAGTGGAGTGACTCCTTAGGCATGTATCTTCCTGAGTCTGGGCAAGAACCTCTGAGGGCTGTTGCATTAGTAAACATCCTCCCCAGCCCCAGAAGCACACACACATCTTAATATCCCGACGAGGAGAAAGGTAAGACATCGGAGAATCTTTGAAAAGAGCATTCCACTGATGAACCCTGGTTGATGTGGACACCTTTCCCTAGGCTGAGGCATCACTGTCATTACGCTTAGAAGAAAAGGATTTTTAGGGGTTCCTTTGTTGCAGCTTTACCACAAAGATTAATCTTTTTATCCATGAAATCTAATTAAAGCCATTGTTTGGGTTATTTTTCTGATTTTCTTGCCTCTAGTAGTTATCTGCCTGTGCTGTGTCCATTGTCCAGTTATTGGAAACAGTTTTCACAAGTTTTAAGCTTTTGAAGTAGAGAGGCTAACTTCTTCCCTTCTCTGCCTTCACAGTAAGTTTGAATAAAACAAGTTTTGTCCTTTTGGCTGTAACTCCATTATATTATTCCTGACACAACAGAAGGGCCAAGATGGTGGATTATTTCTGCAGTCGTTTTGCCATGGCTGCTGGGAATTTGTGTGAAAAGGATGTGGCATGGGTTGTAGTCTCTATGCTTTCTGTGGCTGGAGGCTGTATTTGAAATCTGCTCCTAAAAGCAAAATGTGAAGTCATTTACTTGCAATATTCCTTCACAGGGTGTAGTGCTTTTCTTGTAAACTTATTTTTCTTGGAAGGTGCACCTGTCAAGAGTTTTGTCTCCTGTGTGTTTCTTCCCTGAACCATGGAATCTGTACTACCTTCCTGTATTCACCATGGGGACTAATAGAAACAATAGTAAAGTGAAAGGAATTAATCACAGACTGTCTTAGAGTATGCATTATTATCTTTCTGAAAACATTCAGAATATATGAATAAAACCTCATAAATTATTATGAACCCTGAAAAGAGAGAGAGAGAACACATGGCCCTGCCTGACAAGGGGAAGCTGGGATGCTGAGAGCTTCTGGTATGGTGTAAGTGGTGTTAGAAGAAAAGAAAGTAGAACGCCTCTCCCCTTTCACTGGAAGTTGCTCTCTGGATTACAGTTTGTGGCATCAAGTTGGAGAAAGAACCCTGTGTTAATGCTGGTGATGGAGTTTGAGGTACAAATGCGTGTTCATCAAAATTAGGACCTGGATCAACAACAAACTGTATCTTCAAACTGCTACAGCAGCAGACTTCCTTTTAGCAGTGTGAAGAACCATGTGAACTAAACAGCCCTTGAACAGGTGCAGAGCCCCTCGGTCCTTTCCCAGTCATAAAGTTGCATCACCTTTCTACTGAAATCAAGTTTGAAAATTCTGTATGTTGGTCACGTTGGGACCACTCTGGTTATGGCAGGGAACAGATACTCAAAGCAATCTGGATTAGTTTCACAGATGAGATTTGGAAAACTCCTATTTTCTCTTTCCTTACCAAGAAAGATGTTAGTGTTTTTTTTTTTGCTTTGGTTTGGTTTAAAATAATAGTTTATTTTGAAAGTGACTGAATTTCTCTATGCTTATAATTTAAACATTGAGAAACAGTGAAAATTTTGGATGGGCTGTTTGCCAGAATGAGTTGCAGTAATTAAAATAATTAAAAGCTTATGAGGACTAAAAGTGTATGGGTTATAGAAGTAAAGGGGTGGCAAGTATTATCAAAAATCTCTAAATTCAGTGTCTCAGATGACAAAGAAAAAGCCTCATCTCCAGTCTCCAGAGTACCTTCTGTCATAGCAAATCCTCCCCCATGACATGTCTCTGACATGTCTGTGGTATTCCCTGTCCCATAGAAAACTGCAGCAATCTTTTCTGTCTCTAAAGGGATCAGGCTGGAGCAATAGGTAAGAAAATAATGTGCCATAATATCTTTGTGGGGCAGCAACAAAGATCTTCTCCCAGAAGGTTTCTAGTTGGTGCTGCAGTAATTTGGAGCAGTCCCTATTCTGCCTTTGACATAAGAGCAGCCACTCAGGCACCCACCAGAAATAAAGGTATTTGCTTAATGTTAATTGTCAGGTGGACATTCTTACATTTTTGGTTTTAAATGAAGGCTGATTATTTGAGGATCGGGTGTTTAGATTGGAACTTCAAATCAAAACATACATTTTTGTTTAAGATATTAAACATTTTCATTACTTTTTTAAGAAAAATTCTTTCTGGGTTCATTCGTGTGGAGATAAGGGCATTAAAAACTCGATAAAATACTTGTAAGATTAGACTAAAATACTTTTTTCCAGGTGCTCTAAAGAAAAGGGTAGTGTTCATCTGTTCTAATCAAGTGATGCTGGAGGTTGTGAGGTACTAGGTGCTACACAGATAACAAGCTCTTCCTAAAAGGCTGATTATCTAAATGAGGGAGGGAGGGGAAGGGAAGGAACAAAAGCAACCTCAGTGACTTGCCCTCTGACTTGTCAGAAGCAAGGAAAATAGGGACATCCCACGTCTCTCAGACATGCAGGGCTGTGGATCCCACTTTTTTGTGTCCTGATTTCTCTTTCCTGTGTTACTGACTGTATTGAAAGGAGTAGATACACTTGCTGCCCAAAAGCAAAGTCCAAGGATTGAACAAGGAATAAAATACAAACTACTTATGAGGCTAATTAGTCATTAGCTCTCAGTGGTCCACACAGAGCTTTTCATTTGCAACGTGTTTTTCAAAGGTTAAAGGTGCAAAAAAAAGAATAGAATGTCTTTTTCAGACCCCAAAATAGAGTTTCAGACCTGCCTGTAGCTGTTAAACTGCCCGACAAGAGCATCCCTTTGGGCAACATTCATGCAGGTGCTTGGAGACACAGGGAGGGCAAAGGGTATCTTGGAGATCAGAGTTAATTTTGACAGTGCTACAAACATTCTTTGTAATATGGGATGTGTTGGGAAGTGGTGTTTAAAAATTGATAGAAATCCTGCTTAAAAAACACAGACAGCTGGGTTGATGAAGTATTTATTCAGATGTACAACAGCTTACCCTTCCTTCCCCTCTACCCATCATCCAGGTGGGAGAGGGCTCCACTCAGTACATTGCCTTTGAAACCACAACACAACTCTCCTTCTCCTTCATCCCCAGGGAGTCTTTGGCAACTCCCTTTCACTTTGATGAAATGAATAATGAACTAGATCCCCTTTATGTCACCTCGTCTGTGATAAGAACCCTACTGTCAACTGACGGCAGTGAGTATTAAGGGAGTAGTTTCACACTGGCAAAATACTTCACTTTTTGAGGTAAATACTGATTTACGGTATTTCCACCCCTCTCTTCCCCTTATCCTTGCTTTGTGCCACTGTGAATCCATCCCTTCGTGCCTGCTGGTGCAGCTGTTTGCGTGGCTTCTTCCTGGGTGCACTGGAAGCCAAGGCTGGGCTCAGAAGCAGACGGAGGTGGTGGTTTGGTTTTTGCCAAGTTATTTTTAAGCTGGGTGAGTTCCTTCACCACAGTCTCAGAGCAGCCACATTTGCATTTGTGCTGACAGAGCTGAGGGAATGGTGTGTACTGGGTTTGCCACCAAGGATTTGTCTTGTGAGCCTGTACCAGGAGGGAAGGGACTGCCAACACAGAACTAGCACCTGGCATAATGAGGCATCCATGAGGAGCCTTCACATGAACAGAGACTAGACTCACAGATTACACAACAAAAATGTACCAATAAGGGACATGCTTCCAATGAGCAGTTTACATTTTCTTTTTTTTTCTTTTTTTTTAATCTTTTTTTGAATTAATGCACAGAAAGGGCTAAAAAAGTGGGAACCTCACTGTACTGTCAAGTGGAGGAATGAGGAACTCTCACTGTTCAGATGCTCCTTGTCTCTCCAGTCCCTTTGGGAATGGCTGGTGTTTTCCAGGAGAATGAGAAACCTGTGAAAGGAGGACTCAGGAGGGTGGCAGTGGCTGTGGGCTGCTGCAATCCTGCTCCCATGAAGAGCATGTTGCCTGCTCTATTTTTGCACCTCTTCCTGGCATTACAAAAGTGTGTTACAAATTTCACAGAGGAAGGGGGGGAAGGGAAAAGGTGGAAGGCCCCAGGTGTCCTGGCCTAGGGCTCTGCAGTCCTGTTTGTCCTCTGATACTCTTCCAGCTCTGATTTCCTGTCCATGGCAAGTTGCAGCTCCTGCTTGATGATTTCAATCTGCTTCTCCAGCTCTGTGAGCTCCTGCATCACCGAGGTCCTCGTGATGCTGAGGGACTCTGCCTTCCCGTTGGTGGTTAAGGAAGCTGGGACGTCTCTCCTCACCTGTGGCAGGGGGATGTCCTGGTGCTCACGGATTGTCACCTCGTTCTGCCCTTGGTCCGTGCAGATGTATTTTTTCCGGTGGCAGTTTCCCATGCTGGCTGTGTTCCACACGGCATGCTGGCTGTTCCCTATGTGGGACCTGAACAGAGAGATTGAGAGTTAATGCCACATCGGAGCCTGCTCTGGTGTGCATGCAGTCTGCCCCTGTGAGCTGCCCTACTGAAAAAATATTAGGCTGCTGTTACATATTATGTAGAAATATTTTTCCTTTATCCCTGAGATTATTCTTTTCTTGCAAAGCACAAATCATGAGAGTAAATGACCAAATTTTCATGATTAAACCACAGCAGACACTAAACCAGAACTCTAAATCTTCCACAAATCTCTTTGTTACTCATGAAATCACAGTCCTTGCAGCTCCAGCTCAGGAAAATGCGAGTCCTTCAAAACTCTGTGAAAGATTTTGTGGTTGTATGCCCAGGTTTGTCACAGTGTTAGTCCTTTGCATGTTAGTGCTCTGTGCTGGATTGGGCATTTGCTTGCATGGAGGAAGAAAGAGACTGCCTAGAGTTGGTGTGGAGAGGTGAAGGAGAAGGTGTGCCCTTTCGATTTGAAGTCTTGCTGGAGAGCTGCATGCACTTCTGAGGATGGACATGATGATGTGCTGTATCCAAACCTTGCAGGTACATTCATGAACTTCCTGGCAGAACAAAGAAACCTTGGAGTTGTCATGTTAGGGGGGAAATTCCCATTTGGGGACTTTTTAAAGTGATTCTTTCTGCATTTCCATATTTCCATGACATTTTAATTCCAGAGACATCCCCCCTGCCCCTGTTTTTTTGGGAGGAACTTCACCCCCCTCCCAAACCAGGACATTCCCAGGGTTCATTCCCAAACAAAGGAGCACCCTGTGGCCTCTGCTCTCCAACTGCAACATAAGGAAACACAGAGAAGCCTTAGCTTTCCTATCTGCTTTATCTTTGGCATAGATCTGTGTGTTCATTTTATATTAAAACTCTGCAGTTTAAAAGTGCTCCATCACAGGGGTCTTCTGTGGGTATCCCTGGACCAAACACCTCTTAGTGTGAGCTGCCAGTTGGCAGATTAAGGAAGCAGGTTAACATTTCAGGACTGGGACTGCTGAAAACAGTCTCATGAGGAGTCTGGAGCTGGGAGTAGATACTTTTCTCAGCTGCCTGCAGAGAAGGAAGTTGGGAAGTGGAAATTCCTTTACAGGTGGCAATTGGGAGCATTTTCAAAGAGATGGGATAGCAGGGAGAGGGGGAAGGTTTCAGGCAGGGGCAGAAGCCCCAGGCTGGGTCACACTCCAGAAGACTCAAATCTTGTGCTAAACTGGATTTGTGTTTTGTGGTGTAAATTAATTCCTTGAAGAGGTTCAAAACAAACAAGTACCTCTTGAGCACATTTCAGACATGAAACAGGATTAGCTTGGCAAGTAGAAATGGGCAAAGCATTTCCAAGGGTAAGAGCAAAAGGCCACCACACTGTATTTCCACACAGGCAGGGGACTAGACAAAGAAGGCCACCACTGACAAGGTCTGAGGTGCCCAAAACTGCCTCCTGTTGTGCAGCTCTGCAGAGCCCATGGTCCTGGGGGTCCTGGGGGTCCTGGGCTCCAATTTGCCCTGGATAAGAAGTACCTGTCTCAAGAGGACAAGCCACAGCCTTTTGTCTCGTAAATATTTCTCAGAGTCTTACAATTAATCCACAGTGTCTGATATGTTTTTCTCCGCTCTTGTAATCAAAATGGCTTTTTGATAAAGTGCTAATAACCCACATAACTTCTGCTGGTGGTGGTACTTTTGGCTGGAGGTCTGGGCAGGTGACTTTAACAAAGGTCAGAATACACAGTTAATACTCAAGTTTCACCAAGTAAATAAAACCATTTACAATTTGGCTACTGATGCTGAGCAGCTCTCCTAGTTTTTGGAAACTCAGACCTAGAAAAACCCCAGAGGATTTTCTTCCGTGAGGATAATAGCAGTAGAATAATGGAAATTCTTTCCACCTCTTTGCTGTATCTTAGTGTTTTAATAGTTTCTCAGCCCTCACCAGGAATAAAATAAAGTATGAAAATGTAATTGATTTGAGAGCTCTGCGTTGTGCCTTGCCACAGCAGGGTTCATGACAAGCTGGGCACATTACTGGGTGTGTTGAGTTAAATTCACCATAATTCTGTGTCAACAGCAGCTCAGACCATAAGAACATCAAGGATAGTGTGTGTGTGTGCATACACACATGGGCTGAATGCTGTGTGGGCAGAAGTCTATAATTTTTTGGACAGCACATCATCACTCTCTGTGTCAAAACAGTGTTTGTGTGGATCATTTTCTAAGCCATTCTCTGTGGGCTTATGGCCCATGTCCTTGTGTTAAAAAGTTTCTGCACTGCTCAACACCTGACTGATAATTCAGCATTGTGCTTTTTCTATCAACAGAGAGAGAGAGAGAGATTCTTCCTCTGGCTGAGTTAGTGCCTCGGGCTGTGGGAATGCTTCCTCCCAGTGAGGAGGGTGCAAGAGGAGGAAATGCACTGCACCAGTCAGTGCCTCCTACAGCTGTTCACAGACCAAAATCGAGGAGTGTGCAAGGAGGTGCCATGGTGCCATACTATGTGCTTTTGGGGGCCTGTAAGATGAAGGAATGAACAGAGGAAATAAACTTCATCTACTGTCATGTACTCGTGTGTATAAAGGCTGTCTAAGAGCTTATAGACACTTAGTTCTTACATCTGCTGCCATTAGTGCAGGAATGACAAATAAGCACAACATACGTTTACATCTCTGAGTTTCAGACATGCCAAACATCCAGCAAGTGCATGAAAGACTTTTTATAGTCTGTGGCTGAACTTATCTGTAGAAAAGCAACACTGCTGCCTGTGTCCTTAAAAAGTGCACTAATAGTTCTGAGTTACTGAGCAAATGCATAGTTTTAATACAATGCCTTCTGTTCCTGGTAGCTGTAGATAAGATTGTCTCCTCTTCAGATGACACAGGCTATGAAAACAAGGCAAGGTTGTTACCTACTTTTTTCCTCCAACAAGAGTTGTTGGACACAAAGGTTTCTGAAAGGACTGCATTTTCCTCTTCTCAGTTTTCTTATTTCTCATTCTACAAAGTAAGAAAGCTGAGATTGTTTCTAACATATTAGTGACTGATCTCTCATTCACTGTGAAGCTCTCACAGGGCTCTAGTTATCTACCAGTGCTTTAGTATGTGAGTAATTAATTATCTAAACAGAAGGGCAGTGAACTTGGACTGCAAAGCCTGTCTTTAGAATGGGAGTGCTTTTATTAGCTGTATGCAGAGTCGTGAAAAAACCAAAAATTTCTGGATTTAATAGTCTCTATTGGAAAAAATAAATTTCTTTCTGTCTCCCTCATCACTTCTATCTTGTATCCTTTTATTTTGGATTATATTACATTGGGTTGCATTAGATCTATAACTAGATATCCAGACACAACATATGTAAGTTCAAATTAATTTTTGTATTTTGTGGTTTAAGGCATGGAAAACTTCCCACCTCTTTTCTACTCGTTTTTTCTTGGGCTGACATTTTTCCTCAATAAATGAACTGTTCAGAGCACGGTGTAACCTCTAGAGGGAAAAGAGGAAAATAAATTAGTAGAAGCAAGATTAAGAATAGCTCCACAAATAGGTAAACAATTTGGGCTTTGTGTGATGGACTTAAGCATAAATTACTTTGCACATTGAAGGATACAAGCAATGTCTGTGCTTTGTCATTACAACAGATTTATTTTCCTGTGGTTTCCCAAGGAAGGGCAATCTGAAAGGTTGATGAATAGTTTGCAAACAATCCTTGGTGTTCAAATTCCTCATTAAAAAAAAAATAAATTATGTCTTGGGAAACTTCATTATGTTGTCAAAGATTCCTTCCACTGTGCAGCTTTAAAGCAATAGAAGCTCTTCCCTTTTGTGCCTTTTGCTGCAAAGTAACTTATTCCTTTAGAGGAAACACCTGCAGCAATTTTGTCCCATTAGTTTCCCTAGAATAATGAAGGAGGTTACCCAGCACTTCCTTCATGGATCAAAAGTTTGGGAACTAGTAACAGTGAGATGAGATGTTCTGGCTAGCCAGCTCAGGCTAACCACTATTGCTTCTGTCATCCAAAAGGGCTGTGAGGTGAAAGAGCAAAGGGAAAAAGTTCCTCTGTGAACTTTGCAACTGTGAATATTTGAGCTGTTTCCTCTGTGCTTCCCATTCCATCATTAGGTGGATTAGGTGGTATCTTTTCAAGTTTCAGAAGCTGCTGCTACACCCCAAATGCCAATCATCAGTGCTCTTACAACCTTTTATACCTTGTTCTTGTCCAGGCTCTCTTAATCAGCCACATGACTTTCACGGGGTCACTTCAAACTACACACCTGACTTGTGTGGAGCCAGTACTTCATCTTGGATTTCTTCTTGATTCGTGGCAGCACCAGCCTGTACACGATGTGTTCCCCAATGGTGGTGAGAATGGACAAACCAAACCCAATGCACAACATCACGAAGAGCCCTGAAAAGTGCTTGATGCCCATTTGCAGTGTCTGTGAATAACATCAGAAGGGGAGGTTAAAACAGTAAGCTACTAGTGCACTGTAACAGATGCTTTTTTGTTTCTCATGTCTGACTAAACACACAGTGATGGAGTAACACAGAATAGTCTGGATAGAGTTCACAACAAAGCCCCTCTGTGCTGCAGAGAGCTCGTTGTTCAGTCAGAGCAAAGGATCTGGGAAGAGTATCTGCCAAAGACCAGGGAAATTATGCTGTTTCCCTAATGAGATGAAGTGTCAAACATATACAAAAATCCAGTGTTTGTAGTGTCTTTGCATTTGTAAAAGCAAATACTGTGTGACAGAATATAGTGAATGAACTGTAGAGCAAGTGCCTCATCAGAAGGGAGCCAAGACTGACTGTTCACTGTCTGTATTTTCTGGGAATTAGTGTTAACTTCCCCTTTCTGTGCTTTAATCTTCGTGGAGGGTCATGGGCAGAAAACATTGTGAAATAAATAGCACAAACATGGCACCTCTTCAATCCCTACATTAAGAGGACTGAAATTGTTTTTGCTGGGAACCCCAACTGCAACTATGAAAAACAGAAACACTCCCACCTTCTTCTGCCAACCCACCCTTTTCATGTAGGGTGGGAAGCCTTTAATTAGATGAGTGTCTTATTGCCATCATTCATGTTTGAATCCCAACAAACCCTGTACAGCAGCAATCTGTACCACAAACAGCTGCACTGCACTGGGTGGGTCAGGTTTGTGTGTTCTATATAGCCTTAGCACTTTTACTCTCATTCCTCTATAGCTAAGCTGTGAGTTTTACCAATAACTAAAATCTCTTGGTAATAATTACTGCCCACAGGCTGCTATGGAAATATTTTCAATAATAAAAATTCTGCTTGTGTCTTCCTATTACACAGTGTTATTCCCCAAATAAGAAGAAAATGGGAGAAGGAAACTGCTTGGGTAGGGTTGTATGTCAGGAGATGGCACTTGTAATGCTCTTAATCTGGACAACTGACATGTTGTGTTCCTTGTGTGCATTTGGTAGGGGGGTAGTAGTGGGCATTGTGCTTTATTACAACTATATGTTTAATCCTGAAAGAGAAACTGGATTTATCACAGAATATTTTTAAAGTCTTGTTATGAGGTCGTTTTAAGCCAAGGAGATGATTTGTGACGAGTCCACTGAAGTTGAGGGGCTTGGAAGTTTTGATGGGTGATTGTGAGCCATATTTCTTTCTCCTGATTTGCACATTTAATTGCTGATTTGCACATTTGATTTCTGTTCTTTAAAATACAATGAGATAGCAAATCACAGGCTTTTTACAAGAACAGAGCTTCAGCAATCTAGCAGTGAGAACTTTTGCAGGTAGCACTGGCAATGAACCCTTAGTTTGGGGATTCTCTGCCAAAATCAACCTGCTTGCTCTGAAGCACACCAAGCAGAGCTTTTGGGAAGAGAATTTTCATATCAGTGAATAAACACTTCAAGGCTGTTGAAGGGCATAATGGAGGTGTAAAAAAAATTTCAAAAGAAACTTACTGCAGCCTAGAAACGAAAGTGAAAAACCACCCCAGAGTGGCTCTGGGGTAGAAGTGTGTCAGAGTCTTGGCACAAGGGTTTTCTGATGCTGAGACTGCACCAGTTCAACCTAAAATCAAGGCTTCCTTTTCCACATCAGAATCTCTTACTGACAAGAGCCTGCTGTCCTTCCCATTAGGGGAATGGGAAGGTGAGACAAAAATTATAGGTGGTAATGCTTTAAATCACTCAAAAAACCCCAAAACGTTTGACTAGAGGTCTATGTTACCTGTTTCTTTTAACTGGCAGCAAACCCCAGCTTTTAGACCAAGTAGCATAAAATCAGAATAAGGTCCCCTGCCTGACCTTTTTCTTAGAGGTCTCCAAGCTGAGACCTCAGAATGGCCCCAAAGGCAGGGGAGATTTGCTACTGTTTGGTTGCTTTATGGTGGAGAGCACTTATATTGCTCTGAGAACAGAAACTAGGCTTAATGTATTATCATAAAACTCCAGCCATTCAAATTAATAATAAAAATGCCTACTGCAGTGGGGATTCCTGAATTCTGAGATGTCTCCTCCAGCCTGAGGTCAGTGTGTGATGCTACTCCACCACTGCTGCAGAGAGAACACTTGGGCAGCTCCTTACATGAAAAATAATTCCCTTGTCTTCAGCAAAGTCCCTCTGATTTATGCTGATGAGGTTCTGGCTCCCTGTCCTGTCAGCTCTGCAGAATTGTTTACTACCTTCCCTGGAAACAGGTGAAAGAAATTCCAGCACTGTCATCTCAGATGCATTTTTCACTTGTAATGGATAGCTTTTGAAATTGTCCCAAGCAAGACATCTTTTCCTAGGAAAGGAAATGCCAAAACAAAGCATCAATAATACTTCATCTAGCAATAAAGAAGATAATGCATTGAAAGCTGTCTGATAAAGGCTGCACAGCAGAGGGAAATTTTTGAGACTAAATTAAGTGTGAAAACAAGGTAGGGAAGAAATAATTAGCACAGTGTGTTTTACAGTGTATGGAGAGATTATTTATAGTAATATCAGCACGTTTACATACCATTGTAAAATGGCTGTTTATCAGCTGTTCATAATTACTGTAGACACACATATTAAATAATGAAGGAAACTATCTAATAGAGGCACCTCTTTTCATTGCTTCATGCTGATTGGAGCAGCAAACCTACTTATTTTGTAGTTGGTGTGTGCATTTTTAGATGCATATATAGAATGTATGTGGAAAGAGCAGAAATAAACTGATTTATCTGCATCACTGCTTTCCTCTCTGCTGAAGCTGAAGGGGCCAAGGGAGTGGATGTGTGTGTGCTGGGGGTGCGTGGTGGCAACAGAAAACACACTGATTAGTTTCTCTACTGCAATACCTTTCTATTGCTTTTCTTTTTTAAGGAATAAAAGCCCATAACGTAGGGTATTCTGTATTAAGCCAGAATGAAAATACAGTCCTTGCTCCAACTTTGTGATGGTAAATTCATGAGGTAGCTGCCTGCATTTTAGGACAAGGAACTCAATTACACCCATGTGGTAGTTCTGAAGCCACAAGCAACCCTAGTCAATCCTGTGATGATTACAGCTAATGGGTGCTAAGCACTACAGTGGCAACAGCCTCTAAGTTGCTTCCCACTTGCAAATTGGGAATTTGGCACTTTCAGGAAACTAACAAATAGAAGAGCAGAAGTGGAGGTATCTGCTTTTTTAATATATCCCTGGAGAGACTTTTCGGATTCATCAGCCCGTATCTGCAATTGCTACCTCAACATTTCCTGCTGTCTCCACTGAAGTTTTATGCATTTATTTATTTTTTATTTATTTATTTTTTTTTTTAGCCCTGAAGAGAAGCAAGGGGATAGAAAGAAGAGATTCTGAGATCTGTGCTCACTTTGGAACGGGAAGCAGAGACACAAAACAGCACTCAAGTGATTTCAGCATTTGTTTTCACGAGAAAAACTCCTGTTTTACTCCCTACTACAGGAGACTGTAAAACTCTCCCTGGTTGTACTGAGTAAGTCAGCTTTGACTCATTAGAAGCTTGTAAAGATTTTTGTGAATACTCTGCAGGTTTGCAGCACAGCAGAGATATTGGTGCTACACACTGCTGAACCCAAACTCTAAATAGGGGTATCGTGTGTATTAGCTATAACAATAATTTATATATATTTTTTATTACATTTCCCCTGTAAGGATTTTGAAAGGCTTTGCTCGTAAGAGGAAGGTAAATTTTGCAGCACCTGTGCGAAGAAGGAATTAGTGGGGATAAATGGGTATGAAGGGCAGAATTCTAAACTCATTTACACATCTCAGTAGGCTTGCAGAATCCTGCCAATGCTGATGCTTCTATTTAGGTAACTAAGTGTTATTAAAACATCCCTCTCTCCATATTGTGGCATTTTTTGTAGCTGTGGAGGTACTGGTTTGTTTTTACTTAATTTTCATTCTTATGGCTTTCTGTGGTCTCAAGAAGTTGCAGCATTGAACTAATACGCATTTAATCTCTTTAGGAGGATTATCCTTAGCAAAGGCTGGTGACCATGGCTTTAGGGTTTCAAGTGCTGAATTTCAAGACAGTGTAAATCACTGCCTCGCATTAGCAAGAGAACTTCTTTTCCCCTCTTGTTGTGAGGACTTTTGCACAGAACTGGGAAAATTCTCTGATTTGTAATAAATGTTTTTCTTTCAACTCATCCATTTTTCAAGACCTGTCTATATCTCCTCAGATAGTCAGCTTTGTATTGGTTGTTTTTTGGGGGTTTTTTTGTGTTTTTTTTTTGCTTTGTTTTTGTTTTCAGTCTCAACAGAGGGATCTAAATTTGTTAGTAATTTCCAAAGTCTCAAAACATGATTCTCCTGTCTGTTGTCAGACGCAATATTCACCCACTTCTCCCTAAAGGACCACTGTGCAAAGTATTTTTTTCTGCAGTGCAAGTCCAGAACCCACTGCCTCTTCCCACACTGAGACAACCCCTTTGCAATTCAACATCTGTCACTTTGTGACACCTTTTTTCTTAATATTCCCAGTCCTCCAGTGGGCAAGGGTCAGTTCTCCCCTCCAGACAGCCTGTGTGCAGGCTGATGAAATTCTGGCTGCAGAATCTTTTTTCCTATTCTTTATTTTTTCACACTCTGGTAACAAGGTACTGTGAAAGGTGACTGATGGGCA
>WBMV01004520.1:316273-373527 GCA_013396655.1 Campylorhamphus procurvoides
ATGAGCACAGGGCAGTTTGTTTCCTTTGTGGAAGTGTCTGTGTGGCCTTCCCTTGACACCTGCAGAGCACCAGGGGCAAACTTAAACCAGAGCTTCAAGGAAATGGCTAGAAAAGTCACTGCTGAGTTGTCAGGTGATGGGTGTTAACAAAAAAGGGAACTAATGGTTGACCTTTAAGGGGACTAGGCAAAATGCAGAGCAGAAAAACACGATTTGCTGGGTGACAACTGGATAAAGTCATGGCAAGATGAATAAGGCACTGTCTGATTGTGCCTCTCATGTGATGCTGAGACCAGAGATCATCAATTCAGGAAGAAGCCCTGGCAAGTCTGAGCAAATTCCTTCAAAAACTTCAGAGAGGAGCCATCAGTGGGTCCCACCACAGAGGAAAAGAGGATTAGTCATCATCCCTGGAGGGATTTGAAAGATAGAGATGTGTCACTCAGGGACATGGTCAGTGGTGGGCTTGGCAGTGCTGGGTTAATGGTTGGACTGCGTGGTCTTAGAGATCTTTGCCAACCTAAATGATTCCATGATTCTATGATGAAAGGACTTTGTCTTTGCTGTGTGGCTCATCTATATCAGATGGAAGCTCAGGCACTGTCAGGAGGTTCCTGGCACTGTGCCTTCCCCAGCATCACCCCCTGAGGAAAACAGTGGGACTAGAGTGACAGGGTCAGTTTGGGCTGTCATTGTTTGTATGTTTCCCTATATTGTTATTTTAAATGTCAGGTTAGAGACTGTCTGTGTGAAGCATCAGTAAGTTGTTGATATGAATAGTTGGGATAATGTTATGTAACATTATATAGGGGTTTTTTTCCATCTGTTGGTTGTTATCTGACTGAACTGCCAGTCAATGTGCAAATCAGTTTAAATTCTAGAGCACCAGTTGTCCTATGACAATTGCAAATATAGTATGGAGAATATATAAACTTTTCAAGTGACATAGAAGATACAGCTTCAGCAGTAACAGTTTTAAAAATGCAGCTTAAAAGTTATGAAACAGTGTGTGCACAGAGTTAGGTTTTCCCAAAGCAGGACATCTCTAACTAGACAAGGTTGCTCAGAGCTCCATCAAATCTGGCCTTGAATGTTGGGGATGGGGAATCCATCACCTTTCTGGTCAACCCTTGCCTATGTTTTAACATCCTCACTGTAAAAACCTTCTTCCTGCAGCCTCTCCTGAGCTTCTTGGAGCTAAAAGGATGAAGGGAAAAGTCCCAGAAGCCTGGCTCCTGAAGAGGTGTGAGAGCAACAGTAGGGTAGAGGAAGGGCTAAGTGTCTTGTATGAAAGTTGAAAACAAATTACATTGATGATGTCAGATGTAACATGTGCAAATACAGCTCTGCCAATCCCTCCTCCCTCCTGCACTATGCTTTGCCTTAAGCAGTGACCTAGCAATTTTACCACAAAGGAATTAATTTGAAACTAAAGCATGACAATTTAAAATCAAGAGTACTCAAGCAATATTGCTAGTGCCTAGCACTCAACATGAACAGCCACTGCTGTCCACAATTACCTGTGGTGGAGAGGGGAAGATGGAATCTTTGCAGCAATTCAATCCAAGTCTGAGTCAGGTGCATGCCCTGTGAATGATCCAATGGGTACCTTGGCTAAGTGGTTTAGCTGGAAAGGCTCATACAAAACCAGAGAGTCAAGCACTTCTGGCCTCTGCACTTTCAAACTCATCTTTATCGGTTTCTGAGCTTGAAGAGTCACTGCAAATTTTCCAGCTCCAGCATGAATCATACCTTTCCACTACAACTTCGTTTTGAGATGCAATTTATAACGAGCAAAGTGCTCATTCAGTGCCAGATAGAGAGAGATGGAAAGAGCTAGCAGTGAATTCTGCCACAGAAAATACAGTTTATCACTGTAAGATTAGTAAAAAATGGTGAGTAGGAAAATGAATCTCAAAGTAAAGCTAAAGAAAAATTAACCTCTGTGGGCAGGAGTGGCAGGTGGATAAGAATCAGGTACAGCCTAAGGAAGTGATGACAAAAAGGAACAATGGCTATTTCATGCATTTAAGGCTATACTGATCAGTAGTTCACCTACATATATTCGCATTTTTGGGTCATTACTCTTGGTCAACAGGTGCAGGATGTCACATACCAAATTTATCAAAAAGACATAGAAAAACACTGAGCCTTACTCTAGCTTGCTGAGTCTTACTTTGGTATATAATCCGTGTGAATGACTACCCACTGAGAAGCTGAGACTTTTTCAAAAATTAATTATCTGCTTCTGTGTTGAACATTGTCCACCGTTCAGTGAATCTGTTAAATGCTACTGTGACTGACAGCAGGAAGTTAAAAATCAGAGATTTCTGGGCTGTACAGGAGTAAATAATACAAACTGATGTAAGTCTCAGACAATTCTCATGCTTTTTGACATAACAACAGGAAAGATATGCTTTGGGGTGTCCACTGCTCAGATGTTTAGTTTAGTAAATCTGTCCCAACTATGAAATTGAACGTCCTAAAGTCTACAAATTCTTGGCCAGGAAGGAGCGGATGAAGAGGAAATGATGCACATGAGAGACATGTTAGAAGTATGATAATTCAGGAAAATGTAGATCTGGACTTAGCAGAGCTTATCCCACAAAGGCAGAGATTTACTAGGGGTTTCACTCTGATTGCAAAAGGACATTTGACCTGTGAGAAATTGTTCAAGGTCTTGAGGGACTTCCTACATTCACAGAATATCAGAATAGTTTGGTTTAGAAGAGACCTTAAGAACCATACAGTTCCAAGCCCCCTGTCATAAGCAGGGATGCCACCCACCAGAACAGGTTGCTCCAAGCCCTGTCCAACCTTGGACACTTCCAGGGATGGGGTATCCACAGCTTCTCTGAGCAACCTGTGCCAGAACCTCACCACCTGAAAAAGTTCTTACTTACTGTATCTCATCTGAATCCATCTCTTTCACCTTGTCCCATCATTCTATGCCCCTATCAGAAGTTCCTCTCCAGCTCTCTTTTACCTTTAGGCCCTGGAAGGGGTTCTAAGGTCTCCACAGAGCCTTCTCTTCTCCAGGCTGAACAATCCCAACTCTCTCAGTCTGCCTCCACAGCAGAGCTGCTCCAGCCCTCTGATCACCTTTGCATCCTCCTCTGGACTCACTCCAACAGGTCCATGCCTTTCTCATGTTGGGGACCTCAGAGCTGGATGCAGCACTGCAGGTCATGTCTCGTGAGAGAGGAATGGACTGGCTGAAACACCCTCTTGACCTGCTGCCCACACTTTTACTGACACAATTCGGGACACTTTTGGCTTTCTGGGCTGCCAGAGCATGTTGCCAGGTCACATTGAGTTTCTTGTCCACCCCCAATCCTTCTCCTCAGAGCTTCTCTCCATCCATTCCCCTCCCACCCTGTGTCTGTGCTTGGGATTACCCCAGCCCAGGTGCAGGACCTGGCACTTGGTCTTGCTGAACTTCATGAACTGAGTCCTTCAGTTCAGTCACCTGAAGCAGCCTGTTGGACCTTAGTTTCTGAACAAAACCTCAGTTTTGCATGTTTAGTTAGTGCAATTGTAGATCAAATAAGGACTGTGGTTATATAACAAGTCCTGGAGCAGCTGGACCTGTCCTTTCTGGCCATCTCATGGAAGTCACACCCAAAAGACTGAATTACTTTGAAGCCCAACATATCTTCCAGCTGTGACCCCATGCCTAAAGCCTCCCTTAAAATGCCATGCTTAAAGCTTATTTGACACTGAGAAAAAAGAATTCCATGGGACTATTCACAGATCAAAATCTGACTTTTCAGACTGGCGCAGCTTATTTCCCACCTCCTCTCCCTTTGTTGGTAGGCCTTGAGGACCTTTGAGAACTTAAAATATGTCACTGTTTTTTCATGCCATGAACACAGGAGTGTTTAAGGCTTACCTGGAAAACAGTGACACCTAGTATTAAATCACTGAACATTAAGGGGTTAATGAAAATGTAAGAAAATGAAAGAACTGGGTTTGCCTCAGAGATAATGTATTGGCCACACCTGTGCAGGAAAATGGTATGTTTTTTCCTCCTACTTCTAAATTACAAGGGCTTTCAAAAGAGTAGCTGCAAAAATGATGTGCCACTTACCAGATTTTTTTCTCTCTAGTTTGAATGCAAGGTTGATTCTCTCTTTGCTCATGTTTGCTTTTCTCCACAAAAACACAAACCCAACTGGTTTTATAATTTGTCTTCTGCAGGTGGCCCTGCCAGGGCTGATATTCTGTACTACTGTATTTGCTATGGCAGGAAAAAAAGCTTCTGTTTCTAGACACAGTTGAGATGCCAAGGGTTAGAGCAGTAATCTCCAAGTTGTTTTTGCTTGTACATCTCCATTGATAACTTTTTGAGTGCACTTATTTACAATTTCTCTCTCTCTCTCTCTATATATATATATGAAATTTAGTGTCTAATACTTCTTTCTTACAGCCCAGTGGGTCATCTCATGCTCTCCCCACCAGGGGCTGCATGAAACCAACTCTACAGATCACTAGACAGAAGCAGCAAACATATATCCTGGGACAAAAAACAGTACAAATTAAAACTATTGTTTTAACTGGAATTGATTCTATGTCTTAGTTATTTCCATAGGACTACAGAGCAAACAGCCCTGGATGCTATCATGACTATCATGATCAGAGGAAGTTCCTTATGGCTCATCACTAGGGAATTACTAATGAGGTAAGTTATCTCTGCTCTAAGAGTTTTGAGTTTTAAGACAGTTGAGGTAATTAATACCATTACCATCTGGTAATTTTCCTGAGATTTTATTCAAAAAATCATGTTAAAATGTAGAGTAACAAGACATCACTGAATGAAGTGCTTGTTATGAACAGATATATCAACTATTTTAAAAAGACAATTCCCTTGTTAAATGATAATATAATCTTCAGAAAAGCTAAATAATTTATAGCAGTGAATACACACTTTTACTTAAATGTGCTTTTTTGTCTTGAATGAATCACAAAAGAAGAAAGAAAAAATTGAATAAGTTGAATAAATTGAATTTTCTATGAAAGTCTGGTGTTAAAATATAATTTCTTATTAACACAATTGTAATGAAAAAGTAAAAAATGTAGTAAGACATGCAGAAATACTCCAACAATCTACGTATTAAAAGCACTGAATAACGATTTTCTTTGTCATATCTCTAAAAATGCTGACTTTCTAGTGATTTAGTCAGCAGCCAGAGGTTTGCAGACCAGATGCTCAGGTGACCACTGAAAAGTGGGCATCAGAGCCCCAGGAAACTGAGCTTCTCTTTCATGGGAGGATGGCTCTGCCACCCTTCCTGAGGGAACACACACTGTTTGTACGGGCATTTGGCTGAAGGGCCTGAGAAGGAAATACCAGTATTTCAACTATGTGCTTTATACCAGGGAGAATATGTAACCTACCTCTTTTTATAAGACCTTGAGCTGAAGGAGTATGCTTTAAGCTTTACACATTGCTGGAGGTTTTGATCCCTCAGTACTTAATCTTTTTTTCAGTTGACAGTCTAGGAACTTCACAAAAAAATGCTATTCTGATAAGAGTCTTCTATTTCTCATAAATAACAGCCTACATGTTCAGCTGCCATGAGCTGTGGTAACTTCTCTGATCTGATACTGGGATGTAAATCCATAGAGATCTACTTCCATCTCCTGTAGATCTACATAGGATTGAGACCTACTTCCCTTCTGTCCTTTGCATGGTATCTTAGCAGACCATTTCTAGGTTGAAATCTCTTTGGTACAAGTAGCTGCCATGTTAGGAAATGGTCAGAAATTTGGGATGTACTGAATTCCCTGTCTCTCTGTGGACAGTGGTACACACACAGCTGAGTGGAATCAGACAGGTTTGCTATGCAATGTGCCAGACTATGTTTTTTATGCCTCTGTTTCTCTCCAGAGGAGCTCTCTGACACACGCACTGCACACCCAACTTGGCAGCACAGTCTCATTAATGTTCTTCTCATGCTCTGATCTGACTTCTGTTTGGATTAGCAGCTATTCCTTTTGAAGCCTCACGATTCCCTTCAGCTCTCACCCATCTCTGCCATGTGGGCACGTCAACTGCACATTAGGAACAAGGGAAAGCAGTTGTCAGCTTGAACAAATCCTCACTTATGTGACCCAAGTTCATTGCTTACCTCTGTGACAGCAAAGCTTCTTTTCCCACATGGGACGACCTTGTACCACTTGTCGTGCAGAACATCCATGAAACCGTGGGATTTGTACTGGCTTATCAGTTCTGAGATGTTTGAGGTGAGTGGGGAGTTGGGGGGAAGGCCAATACCATATCCTAGGAGGAAAAACAGTACAATCATCTCTCTCTTGTTTGCTTTTTGCTAAAGGATGTTCATTTCAATTATCCTTTACTGGTGTGGAAGATCAAGTTGGCATTCTGCTCCAGCCAGCCAGTTCAAACATGGGTACTGCCTTACTGTGGACTGAGAATGCTGAGACAAGGCCTTTTGCTGTGCAAAATAAAGTCACTCAATATAAACAGGATATGCAAGTTCAAAATTATTAAGGCCACAGAAATAGTATGTAAAACTGGAGGTTCAAAAATTTAAAATGGAGGTGCAGCTGACAAAATAAATCTGTCTTGTCTCTAGAAACACAGACTTTTGCATGCCCTTGCCATGGATTCTGGTTTTTGTCTTGTTTTAGCAATGCTAAAGGGTCTCAAAGTCACACAAACCATTCTGTGATCCCTTTACATTGTTAGAGCAGTGGATGTGACTGTGGTGTCAGATGTGACATTTTCTTCCTACTCATTCTCTGATGAGGAGCCATGTGCATGTAAATGTATATGGGAGCCGTCTGCATTGTTATCACACAGCAGTTTAAAGCCTGGGGGCTATGCTTTCAGTTCCTGGCAGTGACAGGAACCTCCAGATACTAATAAATACAGTTTTTAGGCATTGTGTTGTCTTTCACCATGTTAAAATACTGGTAAAGGACTCAGTGTAAGTGAAAATAGATTCAGTAACTCTGAATATGGTATTTCTATTTGCAGAATCTTGGGTTCAACTTTAGAAATCCTAAACAAATACAATTCATGCCTGGAAGACATGCAATTGCATGCAGAGATGTCCTGCCAAGTGCCTGCAGAGATTCCTTTCTAGTCCACTGTGGAATTCTGTTTTTCAGTTCAGAATTCAGAATTTCAGACTGCCTCATTAAAAAAACCCACAACACCACAGGAAGAAAGAAAACACCCCCACAAGTACACAAGTGGTGAATTTGCCATGACAGTGGTGTGCTTTTTGATGAGAGATGCAGTGATATGTGTACCTACAATGCAACAGTCTCCCTTGCTACTGAGTTATTTTGCATTGTGCCTGAATATATTTGCTAATGTTGAAGGATTTGTTTCAGAGAAGGCACAGCTAGGATGAATGCCCCATTTTCTGCGTATTTCCTTTGTAACTGGGTGACACGAAGTCCAGTCATGCAAAATCATATAGCTTGGTGTTTATTTGTTGGGTTTGTTTCTATATTGAAATCTGATTTACTTGATTCAAAGTTGTGGAAGCTTTTGGTTTCCTCCAGTAGAGCTGGCCTTTCTGAAAGGGAAGATTTATCAGGTTGCAGGCACATGGTGAAACATGCAGCTGCTCACACACAAATCCTACTGCAGCCTGAACAGCTCTCTGTGTGTCTACACTCCCTGATAACAAAAAGAAATGAAGGAAATTGATTGCTTTCAAGTCTCTCATGTGAATTCATACAGGAGGCACTGATAAAGTACAGCAAAAAGGAGTGTTCTACAAAATGCCTGGTCCTGGTGACTTGCGATTGAAATGATGAGAACACTCAGCTTCCTCTGGCCATCACTTCAGGTGGCCATCACTACTGGTGTCCTCAATCAGGTCTGAACATTTCTGGAGGCTGTTTTAGTGTGCAGTGGGAGCGACCAAAGCAATTCCCCTTGGAGGGGAGGAAAGTGGGAGCATCAATCCTTTTCTCACTCGCCATCTGCCACAAAAGGGGTTCCTAAAGTCTCATTTCTGCTCATGTGCTGGAAGCGGCTTTACACAAGCCTTGCTTCCAGGCTGCCTTCTGACCTGTCCTTGCTAATTCCTGGAGGCTGCAGGAGGCTGCGCACCAGGGCAGGCTCCTTTCTCAATTAACTACAGATCCAGCAGGAATCTTGAGCTGACCTTTAAAATGGGAACAACATTTGTCTGCTTCAGATGAGGGTGAAACTGTAGAACTGCATTTTGGACATGTTTCACTGAGTTTTCAGCATGTGTCAACACAGTGAGCTGGCAGGAAGGAAGCCCCATTTGAGGGGTCTCTTTAATTCATGGTGAGCAGTGAAATGGGCTGTGCCTCCTACTTGTGTGGAGACCGACTGTCCTTGAGTAATTCCTAAACAGAGCATGGCAACAGATCACAGAATCACTGCATAGTTTGAGCTGGAAGGGACCTTGAAGATCATCCCATTCCAAACCCACTACCATGGGCAGGGACATTTGCTAGATCAGGTTGCTCAAAGTTCCATCCAACCTGGCCTTGAAACAGATGATACAAGAGATGTGAAAGATCAAAAACAACACCAACAACAAAAAAACCACCAACCAACCAACCAAAAAACAAAAAGAAAGAAGGCTGAAGCTTTCCCCCCTCCTTAATTACTGAGGGTTTTATGATAATCCTCAAGGGGCCCACAGTTTCACCCAAATACTTTCACTGAGAACACCACTCCCAACAAAGCAAATGTGACACATGAGAAACAGAGCAGCATGTTATAAAACTGAGTATTACCTTCAATGGCAAAGGGTTTTCCCACAGTTAGGAGCTTGCAGTCAGCATCTATTGATACTTCATAATCTAAGAGTGCTTTATCCATGATGAAGGCATCGAGTTTCTCTGGATCATGCCTGTATTCAACATCAAAGTTAGAATCACTCCACAGTCTCAGATTCAGTGATGCTCACTGAACATTTATTTATGCAGTTCTCTGCAAGATTACTGTATGAAAACAGTGGCCAGGGACTGGTATTTACACATCTGCACTTAAAATGAAAACTGATTTATATTTTGAAGAAGGGAATTGTGCATGAAATACAAACTTTGTGCATTTAGAGCAGCGGGTTTACGACTTATTTTGCTCCCACAAAACACTACTGCTCTGAAACATGGAAAACACCACAATATGATGGACTTTGACTCAGTTGAAAGGTAGCACAAAGATTTATTGGGAAAGATCAAAAATTTCTAAAATACTACAGCTGTCTTGATTTGTCTTGTTACAACTACAGACATTAGACCAAAAATGCAGGAGGATAACTCACTCAGAGATGTTCCTCCTTCTTTCTCCTTGAATATGAGGTAAATTATTTCCTTCACCTGATTCAGCTTTTCTCTATGTTCAGTCTTCATGAACACAGAGTATTGAATTTGACTAACTTATCTGAACAGCATGCTTGCATAAAATAATGATACAAAAGAAGAGCTGCAGTGCCTGTTCTCATCTGATCCAGGGACTGCACCTTCCATTCCTGCCCCCTTAAAAGTCTAGCGGTTCTACTGATGTGATTAATTCATTGATTTCCATGGACTGATTCCAGTGTAACTCAAAGAACTGCCATGTATCTTAATTATCATTAGGATAGGTCTGGGGAAAATATATAAACAGGAAACAACTTCTGATGAAAAATTCTCAGGCCATCTGTTAGGCAACTTCTATGAATAAAATGAATCCATTCTGACCCCAGACTGTTAAGCACAAATATCTCATGGTTCCCTAAAGCAAAAGACTTAGTGTTTATTACTTTTGAGTAGTCTAATCCTTCTTTTATTCATCTTAATGATAAATCAAGGTTCCTCTCCAAGAACCTTCTTTCCCCCCACCACACTGAGGAACCTCACTGGCAGCTTTTGCTTGGGCTGTGATGGTTTTTTTTCTGAATGTTTTTCGCTGCCTGACGAAGGGCTTCCAAGCACAGAAATCTGTAGGGACTCATACAATGCCTGTGCTTTCCCTGGAAACACTCCATCTTACTCTCCAAGCATCACTCCCTCCTGGTGATTATATTCTTCTTTGTCTGCCGTGCTCCCTTCAATGACTGCTCTGTGGGATAAGTGACACTGAATGTGGGAACTCTGTCACCATCTGCCTGCCATGCCACCTCCCTGGCCAAGGGGCCAGAACTGCAGAGGCTCACTTCAGATAGGCCACCCCATCCGTGGTCGCAGGGACGTTGTAGCGCCGCATGTACTCGTGCATCTCGGGGAAGCTCTGCCTCACATAGTCCTCTGCGCTGCTCTCCCGCACGGTCCCGAACCGAAACCCTTGGGATGGGTGGTGGAGCTGAGGGAGGGAAACCAGAAGAGGTTAGCAGAGTCATTTGCCTCCATCACACCTCGCGTCTTGGTCTTGCACACATGATCAGTTCGTCAGGAGTTTTCAGCATTCATGAACCCACCTCTGGTGTTTTCCCTGAAGCTTTCCACTCCCCAGAAGAACTTGGAAAAGACTAACAAGATGACTAAGTAGCCTGTTTCTCTACTGCTGCGTGCCATAGGGAAAGTGTTCTCCGACACTCTACTCTCAGAGTTTTCTTAGAATGCGAAAAACATTTCCCATAAAATGCCCTGAATGCCCAAATCCAGGTGTTTACTGGGATTATTTATCTTTAAAACTGACAGCGTTTCAGGAAGTGTTATGAGAAGCCTCTGGGTTGGCTACAGTCCCCTCTCTGGGCGTCTGGGTAGCCAGCAAAGGACAGACAGTCTGGATTTATTTTCGCAAAATGTCTTTTACTGATTCCCTGAAGAAGAAATTTAGCCTTCTGCAGAAGGGTAGCACCCCCAGTTCATTTCTAGGAGTCTGGACACCATATCACAGTCTTTGATGCCATTCTTCAGAGACAAATTAAGGACTGAAGGGTTGTATATTCCAAAATGTCACCCCTGGCAGTGAGGAAGAATTCTCCTCTATGCAGCACAGGCCAGGCTACAAACATACAGACAGTTTTTGTGCGTCCTGTCCTTTTCACAACTGGCTCTAGCCTATGTATTTAAGCCTCAAATAGTCCAGTTCAGGTTTCACAGATCTCTTTTTTGGAACTGCCCTGTTTGTCTTTGGAGTGTTTAGTGACTTCTGGGGAAATGAGATCTCAAGCTGCAGTGGAGGCATCAGGCAGTTCCCTCCACTATGCCAAGCACTTCCCTAAGCTGCCCAAGTGCTGCCAAGCCACACTAATCAAAAAGCCTTTAGCAACGTACCAGACTTTAAAAGGTCAGACTTTCAGAGCACAGGAAGCCAAATAAAGCTAAGGCTGAAGTAGTCATGCTCTATTTGCTTCCTAGGGAGCTCATGGTCTTCACAGCAGCTTGCAAAGATGGTCTCACCATGGCCATGCTCTGCTTTCCAGAGACCAAGGAAAGAGGTCTTTTTTACTGGTCCATCTGGTTTCTGCATTATCATCTTTGTAGAACAGAGTGCAGGGGAACACAAAGCCATAAAGAAACCATCCCCACTCTTCTCTCCAATGGCCCCATGGACAAAAGTGTTCCTGGTCTTCTTAGGAATAAAAGAGATAGGATGTAATCTCAAAGTCACCTAGTTTAGTCTCAAAAGGAATAGAAAAAGGTCTTTAGGATGGTATTTTTATGTTCTGGAAGCTATGAATATACTGTATTTCTGTTAATTTTTACCTGGAAAGTGGGCAGGGGGTTTCCACCTTGTGCTCAGCTGGTCTGGTCCTTGTGTTGCAACACAGGAATGAGACCCGCAGCTATATGCAAGACTGTGGGCATGGAGGGAGTTCTGGCATGGGGTTTTTTTGAGGTCTTCCAGACTAGATGACTATGGGACAAGTGAGGCAGGGTGTGACTCCATCCAGAGCTGGCCATAGTGATGCTGTGGCAGAAGGACTGTGGGCGCAGAGGGAAATGTTCTTGCCTGGGAGTGTGGGAGCAGCATTCAAGTGCCAGAAGACATAAATAACAGAAGTTAGGCTGTGACAATACATCATGGAGACTTCCAGCACAATGCTATCAACCCAAACCTTGAGACACTGAGGATGACCTGCTTAAAGAATGAGCTTGGAGTGGGTTTCATGAACTCTGTGCCCCAGGAAGCTCATCACCACAGTCAGTACTAATTTTTTGAAGTTTTATTTCTTGGAAGTTTCAGTGAGGAAACAAAAAACCCCATTGAGACTCAACACTGAACCAACTTCCAAGTCAAGTTAGGTGTTTGCTGTGATGTTTGTGGCCCACCTAATGATGCCAATTGCAGTGCAACATCTGATCTGCAGAAAAAGTTTGACTGGAAAGCATCTCTCACTCAGACTGTCACCAGGATCTACATCTAGCTAAATATTTAAGCCTCTATGAGAAAAGCTAATGCAAAGGCAGTAAACTGCACCTCCATGCAGTTTTCTATCCCAAATCCTTTAATGAGGAGTGCCCGTGCTTTGCTTTGTGTTGGGCACATTGTCAACTTTCACCACAAATGATGACAAAACTGGACTGTGGATTAGATGAAAAGTCCATCTGGCTTAATATCTTGTCTCCAGCAACACCATATATCTTGTGAGAAGTCATTGAAAGTCTGTGTAAGGGTTTTAGGCAGTGATCCCTTGCATCCAATGCTCAACCTCCTTCTTTCTTAAGCATCATTATTCATCTGCAACTTTATATTTGATGAACCTCGACTCCTTTTACAAAGCACAGATGTTAATAGTGTTTTAATCCTCTCTGTCTTTTGGGACTGTTTTCTACTTGCTGCTTACCCACATGAGAAAAAGGCTTGCTTGCAGCTGAATGATAACAGTAGATTGACAATGCAAAATGCTGCCAAAAGCACTTCACTGCTGATCTCTTAAGACTGCTCAGGGTTACTTGCTTCAAGAGAAGGTAAAAACTTCAGGATAGAAACAAGACTCATCAGTTGTCACTGCTGTTTTCTTACTTTCTGTAGTCCTCTCCAGGGAAGATTATGTGAAAAGCTGGAAACCACAAATATCTGTGTTTTGACAGGTTAGGTAAATGTCACAGTCTTCCTGTGAGTCTTGCCATACTGTCTCTTTTTTTAAAAAATCTTTTCTGTTTCTTATGCTCTGTTTCTTTTGTCTGTTTTTTTTGTTTAATATGTATTTTAAAAATTGTGTATTGAAAGAGCCTTTCTATTTGCTATAGACCTTTAATAGAATGGTCTACAGCATCTGAAGAATCATACAAGAATAGATTATATATATTTATATACATATATTTAAACTGGTTGTTCAGGGGAGACAGTTACTTGCCTTTTTTATCAGTAATAGCAAATAGAAAGGCTACCTTACTGAGAAAAAGATAGCTCTTGAAATTATAGGCATTTCTGCCATGTGGAGACTATACTTCTGTGTATATACTGTTTTTTCATTCAAAGCTCAGTCAGTATCAAAGGTGAATAACCATCACAAAGCAGGTAAAAAGCACTAGGACCTGCTGATGCTTTTGTATCCATAGAGCACCTAGAGATTTGCTGGTGATTCAAGTACAATTAAAAATAAATGAATGCAATAGCTGCAGATCCATCTCCAGACATGAATTTTCTTGGCAGTCAGCTTAGACAGCCTTACAAAGTCCCTTCAAAATCAAACAAACATCTATGGCTGCAAAAAATGGAAAGAAAAAGGTTTGTTTCTACCTGAAGAGAGACTTTGAGGCAACAGTGAAGTTCTGGTTTGACAATTCACTGAACAAGATGCAAAGATAGTTGTGGGTACAGATATTGCAAAACAGCAGTAACTTAAATAAAAGTATTTTTTTTAACTGCCAGATCATTGAATCACAGAATCATTTAGATTGAAAAGGACCCTTAAGATCATGGAGCCCAAGTGCTAACTCAACACTGCTGAGTCCATCACTAAACTCTGTCACAGTGTCACATCTGCAGGTATTTCAAATCCCTCCAGTGATGGTGAATCCACCACCTTCCCAGGCAGCCTCTTCCAATGCCTGGAAACTCCTATGGTGAAGAAATATTTCCTAGATCTCCCTTTTGAGGAACTATTATGGTTTAGCAAGTAACCCTTTGAATGCTATCTAGCTGGGCCACCACAGCACCACAGGCAGCTGCAAAATGTTCCTGCTGAGCTACCAAGTGGGCTGAGCAAGGGAATGCCAGTGACCAGGACAGTGTAACAGCAAATGCATACATATATCAATGGAGTAGCTAAAAAAAAAGTAATATTAAAAGCTATTAGCTATTAATATATTTTAATATATCTATTAAAAGCTAGAAGGGATTAAAAAAGGGATTTAATGTTGCTGGTTGGTGGCTACATTAGCTAAAAATATCATTTTTGCATCTCATAGTGGAGATCATGGCTTTCATATGAATGAGCTGAGTTTTACCTCTGAAACCCTGGTGTATAGAATGAATGGCCATATTCCTTAGGTGCACCCCACATTTTAAAAACCATCTTAAATCATTCATTCAGGAAGTTGTGATACACATGGTTTTCCTGCATTTTGATCTGGATTAGTACATGGAGCAAGCCCAAGAGATGGTCTGGATAGCCCTCACAGCAGTGGGACATAGAGCCAGAGGGTGCTGAGGACTGGAATGCTGAGTTCTCAGCTTCAGAGGTTCAGGGCTGTGGAATGCCAGGACCAAAGGATCTTGCTGCACAGGTCAGGGGAGGGATGGTTCAGGAGGATGTCCCATCTTCTGTGAAGGCAGAGATTTTGGGAGGGAGGACTAGGAAATGCTCTTGGGGAGCAGAGGAAGAAGGCACAGGAGGAAGGCTAAAGAGGTTTGGAAGTGAGTATGCTTTCTGGAATTGGGATACCAGTGCTGTCCCTGTGACCTCTAAGGACAGTGTCTACTGTGAGACACATGGACTGTCCTAGTATTTCCAACAATGAGCCTTACTGTTTAAGAAAACACATCACGGATAAGGAAAGAACAAGAGGTAATGTGTAAGAAAACAAGGGGTAATGTGAATCCTGCCAAGCACTAAGGAGGTGAAATGGTTGTTGGGCAACTTGAGCACTGAGACGGGGAGGCCATGTAGTGTTGAAGGAAACTCAAGAGCTTTACAGTACATCCAACTTCTCTGACAGTGTGAGGAAAAGCTTTGGGACTTTGCTCAGAGTCTTCTGTAGCTTGTATAAAATGGTGCTACCAGATAAATGATGTTTGTGCTGCTTACTGCCAAAAGCAAACACTGCAGCTACCAGGCCCCGTGGCTTGGCCCCTCCGAGATTTTCCTGGTTTCTGTCTACTGTTGTTAAAACATCTGCTGAGTGGGAAGCAGAGAACTTGTTTTATTTGTGAAGATGTTGAGAAGAATTGGACATCTGCACACATCTACAGCTTGGGGTGCCAATTATGCATGAAAATACCAAAGTGATAAACACCAAAGTGATAAAACCACAGGAGCAGAAAGAGGAAAATACAATCCTGAATGACAGGGACTTTGCATTACTTGGCACATTACATTTTATGTAATACAGTGCCATTGCATTCAGCACCACGAGCTAGGCTGAGAACACCTAGACTCCAGCTTGAAAGGAAACAGGCCTAGACAGCTCTTATGCAGGTTGAGATTTAAAACAGAAAATGAATGAGATACTTCCAGCATGACACATTCAAAGCTGTTGGGCTGGGGGGTTTTAAGGTCTTTCTGGCTGGTTCTGGCTTCTGTATGACTTTTCATTACTGCAAAGCTAGATTTGCCTCAAAGACTTTTCCCCCTCCTTGATGCCCTGGTTGTTATGTTTACTACCATTCTGAGGTTTGATCACGCTTGGTTGTCATAGATTTTTACAGTGTGTAAGAACACGTGTTCAGAACATAAATACAGAAATAGAATAGTCTCAGCTCCAGAAAAGGAGGCTATACAATATTGCCTTCTCATCTCATGGAGTTTGAGTTTGCTGGGAGCTGTGCAGATACAAGGAGGATCTAAACAGAACCACTACTAGGAAGGGAAATTATGTCTATTTGCTATAACCAGTGATGTAAATGAAATCTAGGAAATGTTTTCCCAGTCCTTGATCAATGGGATGCATTGACTGCTTCACTGAACCTGGTCCAGAACTACTCTGTCCATCTCGGTATGTGACTGCAGGAAGAATGCTTTGGGAACTCCCATTTCTAATCATGATCTCAAATCATTATGAGTCTTTTGTCATTCATTCAGTAAGCATCTCCCAAATTCAGTTCCACAAACTATATTTTTTTTGAGGAGAATGATAAAAAGCCAATCCAGCAGGCAGCTGAGTGCAGTGCCAGTGACTGCACTCTGCAGTGACAGATGCAGATTCAGCTTTTACCACCTACAATTGTGCTTTTTAATTTTAATTGAGTAAAGAAAGAAATAACATGGCTGAATATGTTTTCCTAATTTTTGCAACAACGTCTGAGGAAAGATTATTGTGTAAAAGGTGTCAGTAGCTCACTGCTATGACAATGCTGGTTACCTGGTGTAACACCAAGGTCAATGTTTCACCTGGTTTATCTATCAGCAGCACTGCTGTTTATGGCAGCATGATCTCTGACAGGCAATGGCTGCAGAATCTTGAAAGTGTGATCAGTTTCAGTCACTGATGGCTGGAGAAGGTTAGTGTTAAGTGAAGAACTGACATGCTTTTAGAGCATTGCTGATTTACAATGAGACTTCTGTCTTTGGCTTCATCACACTTTGCCTTAAGTAACCCATATGTTTATGTGGTCTTCCAGGTACTAGTAGATTTCTCATGGCCCAGTGATAAAATAAATGCAACTGGTATTGCTAAGCAAAGTTTCAGGGGAAAATGAAAAAAAAAAAAAAAACAAATGAAATTTTAAAAAACCCCAACCCCCCAACAAAATGATATTAAACTGTCCATGGGCTTTCCCTACTTATCTGCAAGAGTTTTTGAAAACTAACTAGTGAATATTTATGGGGTGCAAAGGGAGATGAAAAAAAAATTATTCAGAGTGAAATCACATGAAATTCAGAATTTAGCAGATGAAAATCACAGCTCAACTTCTGGAAGTGGAGTTTTTTTCATCAGAAACTGTCCCACATGCTCAGGCTTCGGAAGAGGAGACGTTCCCAGGGCCTCCAGGAGAGGGTGTTTGCAGAATACATTTAAAAGAACATTTCTGCTTCTCTGCTGCAAAAAGTGTCAGCGGAGCTGATTCCTGGCTTGCCAGGATAATGTGAGATTTTCTTAAAATTCTGTCACTTTGAGTCCATCTCATCCAGGTCATTAGTTGGCATAAATCCTGACAGCTGCACTGAAGTCAATGAGCAGTTTCGACCTGGAAACAAATGCACAGTCCAGTGCTGACAGTTTATTCTTCTCATTGCAACAAGAGAATGCGTGAGAAGAAATTGTGACTTAGGTCTCCATTTAAAAGTATAAAGCCTATGTATTGACGGTCCCTGTGTGAGAACTAATAATTAATTGTAAGACCTGCTCTGCTCCTCTGTGTGCTGCAAAAACCCAGGGATGAGACTGGGGACTCAGGTCTGTGGGTAATTTCTGAGGGTTGCCATGATGATCGAGTTGCTATGTAGTGCAAAATGCTCCATAAAACAGCACTCTGGGAAATATGAACTTACAGGTGTGTTTATCCCTGTTTCTTAATAGCATTTTAAGCATCTTCTGGACAGAGAGATTTTCGAGCTGTGATCTTTTTTTAAGCAGGAGAGCTGAAAACTGGAAGATAGTAAGTGTAAATTATTGTAGGAAAGATGGGTAGACTCAGGGAAAAAAGGGAATGTAATTCCCAAAAGGCAATAGATCACTGTTTCCAATTCTATTTCAGCAGCACAAAGAAGCTGTAAAAATGCTCCAGATAGAGTCAGTTCTTTGAACATGTTCTTCTGCTTGCTACCTGTAAAAGAGGGCTAATGCTACTCTCAGGCATTCAAACTAGAAACAAGGGAAGGAGATCTGTTTGGCTGAAGAATGTTCAAGCTACCAGAGAGATATGGGGGATTTCTGGCTAAAGAATCCCTCTATTCTTTCATCCTGAGTCTTGGGTCTGTGGATGAAAAGCTGTCACAGGTCTCTACAAGCCACTGAGGCCTGAAAGGGGAAACTTAACGTGGCAGCAGCTTGAGGTGTAGGCAGTCTTCTCACTTGTGAAACAATCACCCATAAAATCATTTTTACAAATTTCTTCTGCTCCATCTGTCACTGTTTGAAGGTCAGTCCTCCTACCCCCGTGCCACATGGCAATTGTCCCCTGGGTACCAGGACTAAAAACAGTCCTCTGCCTAAACCTGTGAGGCAAGACTAGTACTCCTTCTTTTCCAGGAAAGAAAGAAACAATGGGTTTGTGTTGTAAATAGGTCATTATTTACTAGGATGAAAAGGTTTCCCATTGTAGATGCTGGAACTGCCTACCTGTGCAATCCTGATTTTTTAAATACGTTATTTTTACTGCTTTTTGGTTCAAGAGCATCAGATGAAGGTAAATCAGAAGCAGTCCTTTGTAATTGACAGTGCCAACATTGGAACAAAAAGGTTTTTTTCCTTTCTGGAATACATGTGGAACAGTGAGGAATGTGTTATGCATGAAGTGTAACAGAAAAAAATTTATCAGCACATTTGGATGACCTCTTGTACAGTGAAATAGGGACATTACTATTTTACTTTACCTGGTGTTCAGTCAAATCTTGATGCACTCAATGAAAACCATTTTTTTTTTCTAGAGGGCTTGGACCTTTGTCACCCCTGAAACTCAGGGGATCAAGGTGGGAGCTGACTGAGGACTCCTATCTCTAGGAAAATGAGCCAGACTAGTATTCTGGTCTTCGTAGATCACAATGGCTGTGACTTTTGTGAACAATAATAAAGATCCTCAATGCTGCTAAGTCAGCTACATGATGATCTTCCACCAACCTTATGTATCTTCACCATTCTCTGCTCCTCTTTGCCAGTTCAGTAACTTCTTCTCCTTATATTTCTCCACTTGCATTATTTCTAGCAAGGGTCTGAGGCCCACTTATTTCTGGTGGGGAGATCACTTCTTTTTTTCAAAAAAATGATATGACATACAGGTATGTGCAGGTTGAGAGTAAGAAGCTGACATCAACACGGATGGGAAAATGTTAAACCACCTTAATTCCTACTGTGCTAAAAGAACAACCTTTATGACCTGCATCATATGGAGTGAAGACAGCAGGACTTCCTCTCTTCCTCCATCTACCTCTAAATTCTTTGAATCAAACAGCATGGTGAGGCAAGGAGTATCCAAGGCAGTCAATGACAGTACAAGGCATTGTGTGCTGGTGAGGACCTGGTGTAGCAAGGGTTAACATGCAAAGATACCAACAAGATAATTGTTGGCAAGAAGGCATAAAATCAGAAAGCAAACTTGCATTGTAGAACACTGCAGTGTATTGTCTGATAAACTGGGTATCTGAATGTTACAAATCTGAACTGGAAAGATTCCGAGCCTTCAAAGCTGTAACTTCACAAGAAACCTTTAATGAGCTAATGGAGAAGCTAAACAAGTCAAGTGTTTCCCATAAATTGCATGGGGAAGCTAATGAAGCCACGATTTCACCTCCAAAAATTGTAGGTGCCTTTCATTCCTGTATGAGACGACCCTGTAATTCTTTATTCTGACTGGAGTTTGATACTCAATTTCACTTTTGTCTGAGAGCTTTTCACTTTGATCTCTGTGACACTTAAAGTTCTCTTGAGTTCAAATCCTTCACTAACTCACTAATACTCAGAAAAGTACCATGTAATAATTAGCAGACTGTGATGCTGTGAATCATGACCTTCCTGTGCCCAGGGACTTCCTGCACAGAAATACATGCTCTGTAGATTCTTCTTTCAACTGTAAGAATAAAAGAACCCTGCAGTCCTGCACAAGTAATAAACTCCATGGCAGCAATAAGATCTCTGTGAACACCACTGAGTTTGTAGCTTGTTATTTTTGCTATACAATTTAATGCATTTACTGCATATTTAAATAAGTGCTATTTCATTACCTATTTAATACATAGTAGTGCAAGTGGAGCCCCTTATAATGATTCATCTTACGTTGCTGCAGTGAAAGACCACAGCAGTAATTTCCTTTAGTGTAATTCTTACAAAAATTCCCTTTTTCAGGAAGAAAATTTATCAATAAACACGCAACAGTTATGGCTCACTCTAAAGCTTGCTGAACTCAAGGAAAAATATAATTAAAAGCAGGACTATTTGAATCATGCCCCTAATGATGAAAAAGGCTTATAGAGTAGCTAGATCTTTCTCCTTCTGTGGTTTGGGTGTTCCTAAAGCTCCTCTGCAGCCACTTGTCAGTCGTATTTACAGACAGTTCTAATACAAGTAGCGCAGAATATTCAACTGATATAAAAACTGGCCACAAAGCTACTAAATTAACTGACATTTTCATAAATCAGAAATGAGAGCTTGCACCCTCATGTCTTATACTTTATGTCTAGAAACAAAAATCTGTGTGATCATACATACTGAATTCCTGAGTAACAAAATCTCAGAAATACCTTGCCCGGTTTGCTCAAATACCTTGCCCAATTTGCTTTTCTTCTGTCCTCTGAGCTTCCACAATTATTTTGCCTCAGATAACCTGAACTACTCAACATGCTAATGCCATCATGGTGCATCTCCAATATGTGCTCTTGCACGAAAAATCTGAAAGCAAATCCCTGTTTCAAGCCCCTTTGACACTAAAAAACCCCATTCCCTGAGGAGATCCTGCAGTATCACTTTTCTTGAGTTGTTTGGCAGAGAAAGTAGTTTTGTTTCTAGAAACCTATGATTGGACCTATCAAAGAATAAATTATATGTAACTGAGCAAGCTGGTCCAGTGGAAGGTGTCTCTGCCTATGCTTATGGGGGTGGAACAAGACGATCTTCAAGGTCCCCTTCCAACCCAAACCATTCTGTGATTCTATGATGAGACCATCCCAAAGGCAGGTTGCTGGTAATTCCTGTAGGCTGAATATTTGACTTTGTAAAGAATCAACTCATACAACAGTGTACCTGGTTTGCCAGGCACTCTGACAAAGAAGAATATTGTAATTTTTCTGTGCATTCAAACATGTGACTTTGCAAGAAAAATCGAAATAAGCCTCTGCGATTCAGATGTGAGAAGGGATAAAAGCAAATGAAATGATCCAAACACAATGTTCTTTTTCTCTGTTTATATTCCCTCTATCTCCAGACAAGCTTTTAAGCTTCTTTGCCACATACTGTAGAGAGCTTCTTAAGAGGGAGTCAGGACATGGATGCAACCTCCACCAAGGTAGGGAGTGTGGTCATCCTGGAGCTATCCTCAACAGCATGTGTTGAGGTGAACATAAAAGTCGTGTTTGCCAGTTTCCACTGGCAGGAGATGATGGGGGTGTGGGGGAGGGGGCAAAAATTGCCCCAAATTGCCCATTTTCTTAAAAGAATTAGATTTTAAGGTGGCAGGACATTACTTCAATGTCTCTGCAATTTGTTGGCTCCTGTTGTAGCTCTTACTGTAAAAGGCCACCTGAAATGTGACTCAATAAAGGGGGCAGTCATCTTTGATTCTGCAGGCATTTGGCTTTAGTGACCTACCCCTGTTAAGATCCTTACACAAAAAATACATTCCAAGTTCCCCAAATTCAAGACATATTCCAGGAACTTAATTCTCCTTCTTCTCACTTCTTGCCTTCTGCTCTGCTTTGTCTTGCCTCACTGGCTGCTTCTCCTTTCAGCAGCTTGATAATATTTCTGTATTCTCTTCTATATCATTAGTGTATTTAAAGGTCCAACTGAGCTCTAATTCTATCCTTCCTGACTGTTCCCAATCTCAAATGGGATTTGCCATTTATGGCTGACAGCCCGAAGAAATTACATGCCTTACATCACCTCAAGAAGGTTGCTCCCCTACTTTGGGCTTTGTTTTAATAAATAAATTTCAAAAGCACAGTACAAAGGGCACATGCATACTGAGAGTAACACGAGAATGTTTAGAAGTACATTTAAATTAAAAAGATTATTTCTGCCTCCTGCTGCTTTCTTTTTGGAATGCGTCTCCACCACTGAAAAGAAAGAAGTAATCAGATTTGGGAAGAAAAGCCCAAACATAAAATATTTTAATCACGTATAAAAGGTTTTAAGTAACTAACTAAAATGTGGTGCCTGTACCTCTGTGACTGTTGTGCCCCAAACATTTCCTAAACCTGAGCTTTGACTCTTAGAACTCCGAATAGGCACAGCTCCGGCTTTGTGTGAGCAAAGGTTAAACCCCTGCATTTTCTATTATAACTATTATAGCTCTTTCAGACTAAGACTTTCAAAGCAAATCCATGAATGAAATACATGGAACTATTTTGCAGCTCATGTAATGGCAAGCAGTCATCTTCCTCCCCAAAAATCTGTGTTGTCTTATTCCCACAATGGGAACTGGTCTAGATCTGGTCCATGAAACAAAGAAGAGCCTGTCAGGCGCTGACTTAATGGAACCACTGAGGTCACTGACCTGGAGTTGTTGTTTCTGTTCTGGACCAAGACCTGTGTTTGCAACACCTGACATATTTCAGCACTCTGCACTCAATTTTGTAACTCAACAGCCAATCTTTGCAGCACAGCTTTAGAATGATTTGATTTTCTTGCAGTCACAGAAGTTTCCCAACACCTGTTTTAAAAGCTCGGTATGTGGTCACAATAACAATGATGAAAAATAGAATGCAATCTGATGCAGTTTGATTTGATGGATGCGGAGATGCAAAGAGTAGAGAACTAACCTCATTTTTAAGCCAACATTGCGGCTCACACAACAGTGTAAAAGATATGCCTGAAGCTGGGGAAATTCAGCTGAAAGCTCTCATTTGCTTGTTCAGAATGCTTTGAATAAAACATGCACATTGATTCCTAGATTTTTACATTGATAAAGATATTAATGTAATAGTCATGGTATTTTTTTCTGGGAGGGGAAGGGCAGATTAGTAGAAGCAATTTGCTTTAAGCCATAAATCAATTTTAGAGTGCCTCAGGCCAACTACAAAAACTAGTTAAGTTCTTTGTTTAAAATACTTTTGGTAGAAACGATCTAGTTAACATTGAAGGAAGTGAATCAGACAAAGTCAAAACTGAAATATGGTCATCAGTCTGAATGCAAGATTTTACTAATGGAATAGATGGAGCCAGGTCTTTGCTGTCTGGATGGACATAACTAACATTCTTTACACAGTTTACAAATTCAAAATATACATCCAGTTCTTGAGTTACTGAAATTGCTTTTTACAGTGGCACAATATTGTATCAATTCAGTCACCATGGTGGATGTTTTCTGTACCAGCAGTGAGGCCATGAGTATAATATCCCACCTTCACTCCAGAAAGTGTCACATGAACAAGGGGAATTTGCTGTTGCTGTTGTCCCTTAGAGTGACTGTCTGGTGAAGAGGATGCTCTTGTGTCACCTGCAGCCATCCATTCTGCCTGCAAACCATTCTGCCACGTAAAGTAAGAAAAGCCTTACAAAATGTCTGGACTTAAATTCCAACTGAAGGTCCCTGGGGAAAGGGGCAAGAGCAGACGGAGGCAGTACTAGGAAGCCTGAGCTCTTTGCAGATGGGTTGTCTACAACATTATTCATCTCCTCCCGTGACAGCTCTCCAGCAGAAACACCGCAAATCAAATTCCTAACTACTGGTAAAGTGAATTCCACTGTTTTGATGCATAAGGCAGGATTTTTCAAAATATTTCAGTTCTGGTACATTTCATTTCACATTCATGGGGAATTTTGCCAGTACCGCCTTTGCCAGTATTACCAGTGAAATACTTGCAAAATCCTACCCAGAGAACATCAGTGGTTTTATCTTTGAGCTGTGCAGTTGTTTTGTTTTAGTAGATCTCTTGATGACCTGAAACATCCAATTGACCAAAACAACTACTGTCAAGTGGTCTTGGACCTGAATTCAAACCCTTAATCTGCATGGAGAAGACACTTTTCTTCTCTGCAGTGGGCAACACCAAAATATTTCACCTTCCTCCTCATCTTCCGTCTTTGATAACCCTCCCCCTTCACTTCTATGGGTATTTAAAGGTCCTCTCTTGATGAACTTTCCGACTGAAATGCCATCAGGTGGTGACTAATTGTAGTGCAACCACTGTTTTCCACAGAGACTGCTTTCTGTTTTATTAGAAACTGTAAATTATGCAGCAGTGAATTTTAAGCAGAAAGAAGAAAAGATTGAGTTAATAACAACAGATATGCTTTACCTTTGGGTCATGTATTCCAGAAAGCTCTTCATAGATCTTCTCTCCTACCATGACAGCAGCCAGGTTGGCTGTGTATGTGGACAAACAAAACAGGCAGAAAATAGCCCAGAGATTCATTAAAAATCTTCCAGTCCAGCATTTGGGGGGTTTGATGGCAGCTGTTCTTCCAAACAGGATCGCATAGCAGACATTCAGGGCAGAGGAGAAAGAGAAGACTTTGTTCCTATTCCTTCCCCTAGGAGTCATCCCAAAAGGGCTTTTCCACTCATATAAGGTGAGGAATATAGCTGTGATGTGAAGAGCGACAAATATCCCCAGCCACATAGTCCAGTGAAGTGGCCACATAAAGGCTCCAATGGGAGCTGCTGTGTCCCTGGTCCTCACCAGGATGCCCAAGCTGGTGGAAAAGAAGGGGCTGGTGAAATCAATCACTTGGCTGCGGGCAGTGTTGATGCTGAATGATGTCACTGCCATGTGAGCTGTCCCAGCAAGAAGATCTCCCACCAGCCCTGTCCAGTGGCCATTCTTCCAAGCTCCATATTTTCCATCACCAACAATGTACAAGTCAAAATCAAAATTCATGTCCTCAGCCAGCTTCTCGAGCAGGTCAATGCAGTAGCCATAGCAGCACTTCTTCAGGTGAATGGGAACAGTGTCATTGTCCCCCTGGAGGGTTTCAAATAGGTTATCCAGCACACCTGAGTCATTGGTCAAGGGGTCCAGGCACAGCTGCCCTGCTGGGCAAAGACCTTCGTCATCGACATCTCTTGTAAAGACAAATGGATGCTCAATCAGAGTCACTACTCTAAGATGCAGACGGGTAGGGTGTTGCATGTGACTTTTATGCCTCTGTGCCTGTTCTGGCCATATCCCATAGTCCATGATTATCTTTCCTTCTTGCCAGCTCCCCAGACGTGTCCACATTGGGTTCCCGAGAGGGTCATGCTGCAGATTCCAGATGAAGAAGTTGTTTTCTGAGCTGACAATGGAGGAGCCCTTCACCTTAATGTGGCCACTGAGACCATCAAAAGTTGTGTTGGCTAAAAACCTGTTGGAGGGAGAAAGCAGAGTAATCAGAAGCAGAGAGTCGAGCCATGAATTTATGTTCCAGAGAGTAGATGGATATGTTGCTGAACACCTGGATCATTAACAGCCTTCCTATGGCACAATGAACCAATCATATAATTTACGACAGAAGTACATGGCAATGCTCCCCTACTTATCTAATGTTAATGAAAACTCCTCAGGAAAGATATCCTTTTTACTTACTAGAAAAAATGAGTAAGAGAACAGTAAATTTTTTCCAGTTACCATTGGCTCATAAATTGATGAAACATAGGTTAGTTCTAAGCTGAACTCACCAGATCTGTTGTCAGGTTCCTAGATAAAAATACATATGAAAATGGAAGAGTGGAAATTATGTATGAAATGTCCTTCCAAGAAAGATGCTATAATCTCAGTAAGATCTAGCTTACATAAGAGGGGCTACTGAAGTGCTGTCAACAGCTTTCAAGCACTCTCAAGTGAACCAATCTGGATTCAAAACTGCAAATTTGGCATGGGTAAATCACTGTTAGCCACTTCAGAATAAAGTAAGGAAAGAAAGTGAAAGATGGTTGCTCTAGGAGAGTCAGTTTTAATTCTTATGGAAAAAAACCCCAAAACACCAAAAAAGTCTAGTTTTATTAAAAAAAAACATATAAAAGTAACGTTATTAAAAGTGCCATGCTACCACTGTGGCACATCTCACAAAGTGTGCCAGTTTTTCAGTGCACATTTTGCATCGAGAATGCTGAGCTTCTACTGTTCCAGATATTCACAATAAAGTTGAGTATTTCCTTCGTACTGGAAGGCAGTGTTTGTTAGTAGTTATCCTCCCTGTATGTTGAGTTCAACTTCTGGAACATCATTATCAAAGAGGCCAAAATGGCATGGATAAAGGAGTAGGGAAACTCAGCAGGAATTAAATGTTAGAAGTGGAAAATCCTCTTTAGAGCAATCACCATGACCCGCTGAACTGCATGCTGTTAATAGGAAAGCTGCTACACATTTTGCAGGGGCTGTATAAGTCTTAGTATGGTGATTCCATTAAAAACAACTGAGTTAAATTGCTGTTAATGTGGTGTAAGACAAGTCACGTGCATTTTTTTCCAGAGAAAGGCATTCAGAAGACAGACTATTTATCTGCTACTGTTGTAGCAGAATATAACACCTCACATTAGTCCTGAGAATTGGATGGAAGTAAGTGCTGAAAGAAGTAGAAAGGCTATAGCTGTCATTCCAGCCTCAATAGGCACGACATAAACTTTTAAGTGCTGTTAATTGTTTATCAATAATTACAGAGGAAAAAAATAACCTTAAATTGATTTGAAAAGGATAAATCGATTGTAAGTGTGTGTGCATGCATACTTCTGCCCACTCTCTACCCTTTGTTTGATGAATTTTCATAATTTTTGATGGCATTTCAGCAGATTAACTCTCAAGGTCATATACATTTTTGCCCTTATGAAATTAAGTATTTTAAGAAAATATTTTAGAGTGTGGTTGTGTGTGTGACAGCATTTTTTGAGAGAGCTTCATAATTCTTCTTATGCAGTCTCTTTAGAGGAGTTTGAACTTGAAGAAAGATGATACAGATGATACCCTCAAAAGCAATTATCTCTACAGGTGTTAGTCTAGGCCGGGGAATTATGCCTAAAAATGCTTATATATAAATGTTTATAAATTATAAACGTGGTTCTCATATTTTAAATCCCTTACCCTTTAGTCTAGTTTTAACTAAATGATGCCATAACTTCACTGATCAGTGGTGTCTGTCCCTGTTTGCCCAGGCCCTTCCTCCTGTCTTCCCTTGCTATCTGATTGCATACTTCCATGTTTGTGTATGTAAACACCATCAAGACAAAGTTTACAGGAGAAGGCAATCTTAAGTACTAAAGAAAGGTTTATGTGCCCATAAACTAGTTTGGGTTTTATATCTCTTATTTTTATCTCTCCCAATCTCTGTGAAAAATTGTGCAACTTCTTTACAAGGCTTGCTGGGCGTATATGCTGAAGCCATCACTAGGACAGTAGCAGTAAAACCATTCCATGCTTGTAGATGGGTCTATATGAAACTTTTTTTAAAAACTGTGTGTAAAAGACTGTTAGCAGTTCACAAAAAGCCAAAACTGGGGAAGATGAGTCCTCAGGTGGAACAAGCTTGCAGATGAAATTTGGCCCCATGTTGCTAATACAGCACACTCTGGGTATTAGAATGCTGCAGTCCAGGTGCTTTGGGAGTAATTGAAGCTGTGGAATAATGCATTAGATTTATTTTCTGAAGGTGGAATGAGAACAGTGGAATTTATGCTCTGTGTTCTCTTTCATTGTAGGAATAACTGTGCCCAGGAGGGTGAAACAGGTCCCCTGTACCTGTCCTGTGGCTGTGTTAGGAGCAAGTACCTGAGAGATTTAGTAGCATTTAAATGTATGACTTCACTACCTTACCAAGTTAGTGGCTTACTTTTGCAGCTGATTTGCATGTTCTATATTTTTCATAGTGACAGGACATGGATCAAAATAAATGAGGGGAACCATGTGAGAGAAACATTTTCACAACACTGTGTTTTATACGCAAGCAGCTGTGGCTGCTGAGAATTTGCATGCACTGTATGGAGCATCAGTGAAATCCATGCCAGGGACTTAAAAACTCCCTTATTCGATAACTTTAGGAAACAGATAAAAGGATCTGACTACACTTCTTAAGCTAGAAATCTCTAACATGAATCTTTGGGAATTACAAGTGCTGGGTTTTGCACACACTGGGAATATCTCAGGAGTGCTGTTTCAGTAGGGCTGCTGATAGATTTGTTTGGAAAGAGAGTCTATACAAATTTCAGAAGGTGCAGGGCCAGATCCTCCAGTCTGACAGCTGAATCAATTTCCTTGATGCTGGGTCAATATATGTGAGCTGACAGTCTGTGATAACTGCATCAAAGCTCTACTAGAGTCGCTTCAATTTGAATACCCAAGACCATGAGCCATTTGCTCATTTTAGCTTTAATTGTTTCTCATGTGCTTTTTTCTAAGAGCTGCTCAATAGATCTTTGGCATTCTCCAGCATTCTCCAGCAGCAGTTATCTTTGGACTACTTTTAAGAATGATTTAATGAAATATTTTATTTTCTTTCAAGCTTGGTGACTTGGTTGTTCAACATCTTTCTTGGGAAGCTTACTGGAGGGAAGAACTAGAACTGTCTGGTGAAAAGAGAACATTCTGGAGAGACCTTGTAGTAGCCTTGCAGTACCTAAAGGGGCTCAAGAGAGCTGGAGAGGGACTTTTTACAAGGCCAAGAGGTGATAGGGCAAGGGGGAATGGCTTCAAACTGACGTAGGACAGAGTTAGATGGGATATCAGGAAGAAATTCTTCCATATGAGGGTGGTGAGGAACTGGCACAGGTTGCCCAGAGAACCTGTGGATGCTGCAACCCTGGAAGTGCCCCAGGCCAGGTTTGCTTTTGGTGCCAGAGTCCAAACTGAAGAGACTTTAGTAGAGCTTTGATGCAGTTATCACAGACTGTCAGCTCACATATATTGACCCAGCATCAAGGAAATTGATTCTGCTATCAGACTGGAAGATCTGGCCCTTCACCTTCTGAAATTTGTACAGACTCTCTTTGCAATCCAATCTATCAGTAGCCCTACTGAAACAGCACTTCTCAGATATTCCCAGTGTGTCTGTAAGCAGACTGGCCCCTGCAGTAGGTGTCCCTGCCCATGGCAGGGTGGGTAGAATGAGGTGCTGTTTAAGGTCCCCTCCAACACAAATCATTCCAGGATTTAATGGATCTGTGAAATAGCAGGTTGATGAAATTACCCAAGCACCAGAGTTAAAGCTATAAGACTAATTAAAGCTATAAGACAAGATAAGGCTTTGGAATTTTAATGCCTTGTTCCATCAACAAAGGTGCTCCCGTGAGCAGGCAAGAATAGATCAGGGAATCAATCTCATTGTAAGAGGAATGACGGATGGTAACTTTCAGCAGTATAATCTTCAGGGGGTTGTACATCTATATCCATATCCACACAGATACAAGCACACTTTGTATGTACTGGATCGTAATTCTGCTCCTGGGTGCATTTGAATGTCTGCAGAGCCAAGGTATGAGATCAGTGTTGGCAACAAAAGCTTTGCCTGTGCCAGAGTGTGGGGCTGCTGTTCATCCACACTCTGCAGCCAGGGGAGGTGAAGGTCTGTGCATGGTGCCTTCTCCATCCCCTTCTCCATCGCCTCCCACCGCAGCTCCAAGGGTACATCTCATGACAGAAGGGTTCATTCAGACAGAGCACCCACATTGGTAAACACTCAATTAGGCACCAGACAGAAGTTTCATCTCTGGAGGCACAAACCACTTGGCTAAAAGCCCTGGTGTGATGGACAAGGCTGGTCATGGTGAAGCCACTCATCAGTGCGTCACACCTGAGGATTTAATGGTACCACTCAGAGTTAATAGTTGTGCTGGTGACACAAATGCATCAGTTCTGGCCATCAGGTGTCTGTCTCACTCCTACACTATAAAAACAGCTGCAGTGATTTAGGACAAGGTTTGATCTAACCTGTTATTTTGTCTTCAATAGGGTTCACAAGCAAATGCCTAGGGAAAAAAAAGGCTAAACATATGTTCCTTTCTTTTATTTCCATAGTACCTTTACCAATATTAACGGAGAAAGAATTTCACAGATGTGAAATTACATATTGTCTCCCAAAATATAACAAAACTACAGCAGTTACTGTTCATGAAAGAGCTAATAGTTCCCTGTAGACAGCAATGATGATGAATTATTTTTCATGAATACTTTTAACTGTTTCCATTTTGCTTTCTTTTTTCTTTATCCCTTCCTTAAGCCTCAAAAAGCTATTAAAAAAAAACTGCTGTCCTGTTGTTACTTTAAGAAGGCTCTTGTTGAGTTTTACTTTTCAGGTATGATCTAGTTAAAATACCCAGAATAATGAGACTAAATTAACATCACAAGTCACTGGAGATATTGCAAGTCAGTCCAGTGTTTATTCCTCAGCCTTTTTTCACTCCTGGAAAGCAGGGAGTTTTTGATCCCCAAGTCATGGATGAGTGGTGACTAAGGAAGTGTTTTGAGCAGTGCTGTTAATGCATTATTGTGCAGACATATCTGAGAAAAAGTTTTTTTTAAAAAAGCTGTATACAAAAAGCCTTGAGAACTTTCATCTAACTCCATCCAGCAAAATCTATTGGTTGAAAACCACATGTACTGGGGGAAAACATGCAACTCACTGGATGTAAATTACGTGATGAATTCACATAGTTAGCCACGACCTTTTTGCTTGCTTTCAGGAGAAACCATGCATGTTTTCCTCTCATATGTTAAAACCCAGATTATTTCTAGTCATGAACCCCTAGGTAGTTTTGGAAATAACTTCAGTATAGTGACATTTGTGGTTTTGAGTGCTCTCACCAGAAGCAGCAGCCTCTGGGGTGACTGTGCACCTTTTTTATCTATTTTCCATGGAAGCATGCCAGCAAAGGCTACTCATCTTTATCTATCTGATTGCTTTGATAGTACAAATATTCTGAGTTTTGCGTACTTTTGGGTATCTCAAAATGTGAGAGGATTTGCCACGAGCTTTGAATTTTCCCTTTTATGTCCATAAACATAAATAAAAGTTTCAGAGCACAGTCTATAACCTAGCCTATGTTTATTACATGATCTTCGCTTCTGTGGAACAGTGTCTTCTTCTACAGCTGGCTTACTCTCCCACTGCAGCTAAGGTTAGGTTTCACTGTCTGACCAGAAGTGAAACACCAGGAGGAAATACTGAAACAAACAAACAAAAACAATTAAAAAAAGAGGAAAAACTTACTTTGACAAATACTGTCCTGAAGTAATATTCCTCTCATCTGTGTCCATACAATTCATTGTACTTGGAATAAGAGCTAGTTCAGGCTGGATCATGGTGGCTGCTGCTACAGCTCTCGCTACCAGCTCCATTGCATCTTGCACATAATGCTCAAAGACTGACTGTGTTGTCTTGCCGTGGGCAATGAGACCAAGGGGCAAACCTTCTGTCCTCAGCTCTTCCACATTCTGTGAATCCCCAATAATCCAGTGAAGCTCTGGAGGCATCACGCCAAACTGTGTGGTTATTTCAAAAATCCTCCGTGTTTTCTCCATATCACACCCAAACATCACCATGGTGGACGTCGTGTCTTTAATGCTCTCCAGGTAAAGCTGCAAGTAGTTCAGAAGGTCACTGGTTGAACTGAGGTTTGCTGTGATGTTTATAATGGATCCCAGGTGGAACTTGGAGCTCTGTTGTGTGAGGAAGAGAAAATCTGTGATGTTCCACTCCTCCTGGCACAGCATCAGGCTGAAATTATACCAGTTGTTCATTGCAAGGATCGAGAAAGTGACATCGGCATCAGAACTCAGTGAGCTTTCTAAACTCATCTGCAGGTGAAGGGGATTCTGTGGTTAAAAATACGAAGGACAACTGGTTAGAAATATACTGGACACAGGTTAATGAGTTTGCTTAATTTTTAGTCACTTCTTTAGTTCAAAGCGATCACCTGTCCACCAAGAGAACTGTGCAAGAAAGAGGAAAATTTATATCCACTGAGCTTTAATAGACTGTGACTCATGGGCTTCCTCACCTAGCGTTTGACTCAACTTCAATAGCCATTCATGAGCCTGTTTCCAAGAATTTGTATTTCTTTTGATCTGTGTGTCCTTTTGGATTCCTTAGCATTCTCAAGCAGATTTCCCTACTCTCTTAATAGGGGTATGAGAAGGTGTTTCTTTACAGCTCAAGTTCAGCCCTGGTTTGTGCCACACCCATGTACAAATGGATGCTGAGAAGTTCCTTAGTAAACAGTAAGAAAGAAACTCCCTCAGGTTTTTTTATTATACGTTTTTGGGTCCGGTTTTTTTAGGTATTTGGGGGCTTTATTTACACAGACATACAAGTATTCTAACAAAATGGATCACAATCTATGATCAAGGCACATCACGTGCTGCCAACAAAACAGGACACAATTGACTCTGTGGTAAAGGACAAGTTACTGAATACACCAGAGGCTAAGATATGCAGACTGTGATTTCTGAGCTGAAAAATATTTCATAAATAAGCATTCCATACTCATTTTTTCCATGTCATTGATGATATAGCAGAACTTAACCCACTGTGTTTCCGAATACCACTGCCCTTGGCTTTATCTTTTACAGAAAAGGAGGATGTGAGGCTAATTCTTCTGTTCCCCAGGGTGAATATTTCTTCCTTTCTTATTATTTAATTCACTCTTTTCCCTCAATCTCATTCCTCTCCTTTCCCTGGTCCTAAAAATAAAGTTAAATTTTATCTACCATTTTAGTAATGAGGAAAAATGTAAAAGAATCCAAGCAATTTCTGGCATTTTGCTATGAAATAACTCTTTGTCCTTCCAAAATGTTTCTATTAGGCTTTCACTTAGCACATTATATACCGTTTCAGCTTTTGGCTTTAGCTGAAAACTTGACAGTCTTCACTGTAGCTTTCCTAAAAAAGTTATAATACTTTACACTAGCATTTTGTTCCAGCCATGAGACTGTTCAAAAAATGTGATGCCTGTTACACTACATCTTTTGGTTTGTGAGATCTTTGTTGTGACTTTATGTCAACAATTTTCTGCTCTGACATCCCTTCAAATTCTATCTTATCCAACACATGCACCTGGATTTTATCTTTCTAACCATTATGTTAGTAAACACATTAGGTCTGTTCATCCTTCTGTTACATCTCCAATATCTCCATGTACTATATATACAAGGGATCAAACCTTTTCAAAGCTGATATAAAATGCTGTCATTTTTGTTTTAATAGCATTTTGCTGTTCATTATAGGCTCCAGTTTGTATGGATTTTAGAAATGCCATTCTAAATTCATAATAAAATGATAATTGGTCAATTACACTGGTTTTACTAAATAAAACCCTGGGCTTTCCAATACAGAAAATAGGTGAAATGACAAAAAATCCCCAAACCAAAACCCATTTATAAGCAGCAACCTTTCATTGTGTTAATTTGCAGTTATGTGAACTCATCATCTGTTTCCCAGGACAGGCAGCTTAAATTCAGAGCCTGATAAAGAGAATATTTTAATTGAAGATGTTCTCAGGTCTTTTTGCTAACTCTTGGTTTTGGTACCTGTGGTCCTTTTTTTTTTTGACACAGACACATGAAAAAGCTAATTAAATGGATCATTGTCCATGATTGATGCACATCATGTACTGCCAATAAGACACAAGAGAACTGACTCTGATTAAGGACAAGTTACTGAACACGCAAGAAGCTGTGGAGAATAGCTGAGTTCTATGCTGGAAAACATTGCCCACTAATTAAAATACATGATTAGTTCAGGGGAGGGGAAAAAGCACTGTGCATAATACATGGATTTGGGAAACTGATTTGAATGAACTAGTCTCTGCAAACTGAATCATAGCAAACTTTTTTTCCTGAGGTTATGAGATAGTTGGGTAAATTAACTCTAGTTTGTCTCTCACTGCAAATAGATGGGAGTTGAAAGGATTTTCCTGTGTTCTCTCTGTTCAAGTATGAACATTTTTTTACATAATGATCTGCCTCCAATCAGCAAAACTTTGCAAACTTCAGTTAATTTGAGTGTTAGAGAAGAAATGAGTCATTTAGGATACACAGAACATACACTGTGTGTATATAAATGACAACCCACAACCTCACCATACCCATGCAAGGAGGAGCAAACATCTTCAATATATTCATGAGCATAACGCTCAGCTCCCAAGCACACCACTATAGGTATTATGGCATAAGCTCAGGGGTTAACACACAAAAATCTACTGGATGCAGAAAAACAACCACATGCTGATGAGTGACAAAAGTTTGCAGTAACAGCTGTGTCCGCAGTGTTAAATAAAACAGGCCAGGAAACAAAAAAGAAACTTGAACATTTGCACTGCTTCATTTGTCCCAGGTCTTCTTTTGGCACATGCCAGCAATCTTTCTCATCCCCTGCACTGGCAGTTTGGTTCCCAGCACATTTTGGCAAGTGGGAGCATCCAGGAGCATCCCAGGGTAAGACTGAATGAGCACTGGCTCTCCATCTCACCCAGTGGGTTTAGATCTTTGAAGACCTCTAAGTCTCCATTCTAACTCCAGTGCACATGTGCAGTTTCACATATGCAGGGCTGCTTTGCTCCTCTATAGCACAGTTCTCCCTGTATTACAACACTGACTTTATACGAAGATCCACACCTCAGGATCACTGGGAATTACCTGGGATCCAGAGCAAACATAGCACCAAGTACACATTGTCCAGAGAAAATGAAACTCTGCTTCAGGGCCAGAAAAATGGGGACAGTTTTACTCAGCAGGACAGGGAAAGGCAGAGTTTCCATCTGACTTGGGGTTCTCAGGTGCAGGGCTGGACTCTCCTACAGAACCACAGCCTCAGGATTAGTCCTTAGGACCTCCAGTGTTGGTCCCTGTCATGTACAACCCACTTGGATGTATCAGTGTGGTCCAACAGACTGTTCTCATACTGAGGCACTGCTCCTCACTGAACAGAGGTGTATTTGGGATAACCTGGCTTGGACTGAGCCTGCAATTAAAAGTGCTTCTTGGTGTGAGACCATCTGTGCTTCAGCCATCACTTTCAGAAGCCCACAGGTGCACTGACACAGGCACTTATCAACACTGTGATTTATTGGTTGCTGAATTCCCTGTTAAGGTGCTTGAAAGGTAAACATTCAACCCTGAAAAAAGTAGCAAACACAAGTCTCTTTTCTCTGCTAAGTGTATTGGGACTGCAAACCTGTATTTGGGATTTTTCTGATACAATCATATACATAAAATTTAGTCATCAGGTGTTACTTTCAGCTAATACTCAGCACACCATCAGAAAACCCCTGTAGATACTGGGGAGAAGCAGTAATCAATGTTTCCTTTGTATTGGGACCCAGGGAAGGGAATGCTTGTTTGGACATGTTTGGATTTAATACCTTCTAAATTATATTTTGAAAGGTTTATTTGTCATTAGGTTGCAGTTGAAAAAAAACCTACAAAAAAGTCACATATGAGTACACATCCTTTGAAATTACAGTGTTCTCAATGCTTTTACTTATTTTCTATGGATTTGCCTTTCCTTAAAATACATAATTTTGGCTTTTTAATGAGGAACTTCCACAAATTATTTATTCAATCATTCAGTAGTTACCAGTGATTGCTGAGACAGTGTCATTTCATAACAAAGGCTTCTGACAACATAAATGATAGTTTAGATGGGTGTAAGTTTGTGCTTATCATGGTACAGAGATTTATGAGAGATGATCTACACACCGAACTGTGCTTATCCATCCTTATTAAAGTTCTTGGGCAAACTCCTTTATCTCACTCTGGAAATTAGTAAGGTTTGAGCATTTCACTTAAACTGTCACATAAAGCTCATGTGGAAATTCAGTTGCTTTCTTTAAATTTGACTTCAAGCAGTCAATAAAGATATGACCTGCAACACTTTTTGTTCAAATTACAGAAACAAACAATTGAACCTCATTTGAATAATGCTAATTGTGATCTATTTTTAATAATATGTTTGCATTCACATTGTGTCACTAGGAAAAATATTATCTTTGTCCATGAGAGCTTGATTTTTTTATTGAGCGTCATTATCTTCTGCTTTATAAATCAGCCATGATCAACTGACTTCAGTGTTTACTTGGTAAAGAGCAGGCCTTGAATCTTTAATTTCTGGCTAATTGCCTTTGGATCAGACACCGACAGTCTTTTCACTGACTTTCAGCGGGCTTTGGACCAAGCCATTCATGGAATATTAAGCTTTACATGGTCTGATGTGTTTCTACTCCTGTCCATCAGCAGAGACTGTAACAACCCTATTTGCTTTTTGTATCCCCCCTAGAGCAGTTTTGCAGTTTTCTCCATTGCCTGAGACACCTGAGAGAGCAGGTTCATTTAACAACTGAAACATGGTTTGCATTTCACTAATGCAATATTTTCCAAGCTTCCATTTTCAGTAGTCTGCAAACCCATCCATTTTGTCCTTGTAAATCTTGTGAGCACAAGTGCCTGGAGCTGAGCTGACTTACACCCTGAGGGGTCTGGCCATTTATCTCTTCAACCAAATTTGTAATGCTAATTAGGCATGGCCACGCTGACATTTTATTTGACATTATAATAGTTTTGTTAGCACAGTTAAAAGCATATATGTGAATATTGTTTTGTTAACTGTGCAAAAGTAATACACAGAAAATCATATTCCCCTCTGACTCTTGGGGGCAGAGGCAGTGCTCATATATGTATGGGTGATAAGAAACATAAAAGAGACAACAGGCTATGTAATTACATCAGAGAAAGCTCCACTGAAGGAAAAAAACCCTTCTGGCTTGCAGTGCCACTGTGGGGACTCACAGCTTTACAAACAGAGCTCAATGGCAGCTGTGAGCAAGTTGATGCCACAGACTCAGAAACTGGGAAGCCTTGTTTTTCCATGGTTGAAATTACAAAACTTAGGCTTAAAACTCAGTTCCTTAAAGTCTACATGCACACCTATTGCTTCTTCCCCCTCGTGTCATGAAAAAAGGCACCAGAAAATGTTACTTTAGTTTTTTTAATGTCTGCCTCACTGCAGAAATTTCAATAGCTCCAGAAGGATTTTGTGTCAGCAGTTGACAGACTGTGGGAAGTTCCTGCCCTGCCATTACCAGTAGGATGCTGAAATGCCCAACACACATCCCAGTCACTGCACCAGCTGCACGAGAGGGAAGAAGTGCTCCAGCTGCATCAAGAAATCTGCCCTGCTCTCACTAGTATGCTTCTTCTGCTATGTAGACTTTTGGTTCCCTTGGGAAGAAAATCCTAGACCTGCTTTGGCAAAAAAAATAATAGGAAGATGATGTCCAAAATTCCTCTTTTCTTTGTCTAGTGCATCTGTCTCCTCAAACATCCCTGATCGACCAAAACCATAATTTGAATTGGGGTGGAACCCCACACCATAGACTGTATTTCACAGATGATTTAAAAGCTTTGCAGAGAAAAAAGTGATCTTAGACTAGCCAGAACTACCCCAACTCTTGCAGCAAAAGAAGCTTGGCATCTATCCAGGCCATTCTTATGTGCAAATCCTAAAACCACACTGAATGTTCATTTTAAAAATCACGAAGCCACAAGAGTTAGATTAATTTAAGTCTTGACTTAGTTTGTGTTGAAAATTATTTCTCGCATTAGACCACGCAGACATGACTTGAGGTTGCTTAGCATCTCTAATGCTACATACAAATACTCCAAACTAATCTGAATATGTACAGCTCTCTACAAGGTCAAAGAGGCAACATATGAACCTTCAGCTGTTCTTGGAAGTAAGACCCATTATTTATATTCAGAGCCACTTGTAAATAATCCTAATACTGCCTCAGAAACTTCAAGTGTTCTTTGCTCTACCAGTAGGAAAAAAAACACCCAATATTTAAAGTTTGATAGAGAATATTTCATAGAGATCCAAGAGTGAGAACAGTTCTTCTTTCTCTAAAATTTGCCTTTATAATTAAAAAAAAGGCAGATGGTTGCTAATGCAAATAGATCAGGGGGAGCTGCGCTAATTTTCTGTGACATGTTTTCCTCCACCATTAAAATGGCAATGGAAAACTCCGAGAACCACCTCTTCTTCAAGGAACAATTCTATTGGGACAAAGCAGTGGCCAGGTCCATGTCTGTGACACCCACTCCAAGTGCTACAGGGCTGTAACCAGAGTCTGAAAACCTCTGAGCAAGAGACGCCAGAAGATGCTGAGTGTGTCAGCCAGAATGGACAGTTTGTTCCTGCACGGTATTGTTTTCTAGAAGCTCAGCACTGTAATGGAATTGGATTGTCAGAAGTGGGCGAGCACTTGCCAGCAGGAGCAAGGACATCTTGAATCTACCCCACGCCTTCCTTCTACTGCCACCTCCCAGTAACACATTTCCTTAGGGCTGCTCTAAACTGGACTGTTGTGTGTGACACCAAGTGTGTCTTTTGGGGCGTCTGAATGCCACTCTAATCCTGGATGGTTGGAAAATAGTGTTTAGCAGAATTCAATTCCTCCTGTATGGAGAGAGTGTTCAGCTAAAGGAAAGGTCTTCAGTAGGCTGTCTAGGGGCATCTGAGTGCTCTTCTGTCGAGAAGTACCTCACAAACACTGGTATTTTGCACATCCTGGACATCAATCTGTAGTCCCAAGCATGCAGTTTGAGTTTTCCCATATGTATTATTCAGGTAATGCATGGGGGAATGGCTTTCCCCCCCCAGGTTTTGGTTCAAACAATTCAGCTTTTGAAAGCAGCAGACCCAGAGTTTTGACTGATGCAGACAGTAAAAGCACTTTGGGCTTGCTGAGATTTGTCTCCTTGCTCTTTACATCTGAGGTGTGATGTAGGAAGGCACTGTTGCAAAGAAATTCTGACAACACTCCAGTGGTGCTGGTTTAACTTGAAGAGAGTTATTTAAGCAGCAACCAGAGCACTGTGTGTGTGCACTAATGAAAGAACTCTTATTAGTCTTTTAGAGTAATTATTAACAACCCCAGATCAAGGACATAGATGTAACCAGGCTGCTGTAATAAAATGCGAGTTGAATTATGAAGAAATAGCACTTCGAAGGCTGATGAAAAGAAAAACCAAAGAGGGTTGTATCGAGAATCCCCAGAAGAGCTATTACAAAGGTGACAGCAGAAATCTTAACACTGTCAACACAGAATGACATCAGAGGTGCCAGAGCTAAACATCACAACTCACCAATGGTCAGCTACTGGTCACTAAGAGACTACAACCTTGGGAGCTGAGTAAAACTGGATTTACACAGGGCAAGGAAGAAGTATCCAGTGTGTAAAATATGCCACACACCACAAATGTGTGTGTAAAATAAAGTACAACTGCAAACTAATGAGGAATGGGCAGCTAAATACAGTAGGCCTGCAGACAGCATTAACAAGCACATAAAAGTGACCAAATGTGGGAGAAACTCCCACCATCAACTTAATGATCCTGCCTTTAGAAAACTTGGAACACAGGTAACTTGTCACGAACAACCCCAGCCTCTGAAAACACACACACACACACACACACAAGCTCTGTCTCTCTAAAGAAGATCTGTGACGGTGATATGGGAACCCAGAGGTGCATGGAAAGATTAGCCCAGAATTTGGCAAAAAAAAGATGCAGGAACTCTGAGTATGACATTTTGAACCATGTTGTTATTGAGAATGAGCTGTAGTACTTGCATAATTTGCCTGTAAATGTTAGCATCACTGTGACCAATAATGCTACTTTGGTAAGACTGCTGGGCCTTCAATTAGGCTAACAATACATTTTTGGCTTTGCATACAGAAACGGTTTCTAAAGCTCACATTAACTGCATGCAATATTTGCTCCAATGCCTTGCTCTTGAGGACTACTGTTAACACAGCACAAGAGTTGTCAGAGAATTTGGCAGCCAAGGCTGTAATTATGATGCACGTTGCCAAGCATTGATCCACACCAGGCTCCTTGGCCCATCACCCCTGCCAGGCTTCTCAAAATAAAGAGCCCTTGAAACAGCATTCCCATCCTTTCCCTGTCACCGCAGCTTCCACCTTCCCATCAACAAGATGGACAGGCTACAGCATATTGTTGGAAAATGGTACTTTTCCAGAGGCATGACAGGCTATAAGTACACTTTCTGTATGATTTAACCTTTTAGGCATGAGCAAAACAGTGGCCAAGCAAGAAGAAATTAATTCTGGAAGGAAATGTAGAATAAAGCAGAGTGGGTATGTAGAAGATTGATTCATGTTATGTTGGTAAAAGGAGTTTGATCCCATTTTACAAAAGCAGCTACTGCCCTTTCTGAGATGTACCTGATGCAGGCACACAGAATTTAATCCAATTAGATTTCATTCATTATTAAAACCTGCAGCAAGGAATAAAATCTAATGGGGCACCGTTTTCACTCACCTGTCCAATTCCAGCGTGGCCAGAAAGTGATTTTAACCCTTTCTGAGAATTTTCACTCCCCATACCCTCAGCAGCTGTGTCCATGGGAAGAAGTTACCTTTTTTGTCTCTACGGGCTCCCACCTGCCAGAGAAATACCCAGGGGCACTGCTGGACATAGTGGTGTATGGAGCATCACTGAAATGATAGGCTGTACCTGGCAATATACAGCCGGGGAAATTAATGCTGACCCATGTCCCATTCCTCAGAAAGCAAGCACTAGCTCATCATTGCATCCTCTTCTGCTGGGCCTTGCTCCAGGCATGTTTCACGGGATTAATTTTAGCTACAAGTGCATTTTGTTCTATATTGATTTTTTGTATGAAAGAAAGCTGAGAATTAAGCTTGCAAAGCCTGATCTCTTAACTCTATTAAATGAGGCCAGGGTAGATTAAGTTAGTAGTTCATCTTTCTGAGGGTAGGCATTAAAAACATGGCTCTAAGGTGAATTCTTGTGTGTACGTGGTTTGGCTTAAAATCAGGAACAGAATTTAAACAGCTCCGCTTGAGGTTTCTTATTTAATACACCAAGGATTTAATTAGGAAGATAGGAAATTAGAAAGAAGAGTTAAAATTGCCTCCCAGGGCATGGGAGAAGCAGAAAAAATAATTATCAAACATCTCTTTTGAAAACAAAGACACTCTGGATGTGATGGGGCAGGGAGCTGACAGAGGAGATGGGATACTGGGATATGGTGTCCTGAGTGGATGTTAAATGCCTCTTGCTGCCCACCTGAAGCCCACAGTGATGCCCGGGAGGCTGGTACCATCCTGCATGGACCTCCTCCCCTTGCTGGTACCTTTCACTAATCAGGCAGTGATGCTACTTTCCTCAGAAGAAGGTAAAAATTAAAAAAAAATAGAAGGTGTGATGTTTGTTGGGTCCTCGGCTGCAGATTTTCCACCTTCCAACAGAAGACAAGAATCCGACTTTCAAAAATGCAGCAAAGCCTTGTGGCTTCTGTTCACTGCAAATGTTTTAATCACTGCTCTCCATCTTTCCCTCCCAATACTGAATTAATCCATTGTCATTAACAAACAAACAAAAACCTGAAAGACAAGCATACCCATGTAGACGTTTTGTGGCTGTGTTTGGAAATTGCTTTTCTGAGAGCACAGAAACACAAAATCAGGCACGATCCTGTAATCAGGAGGAGCCCACCCCCCGCCCCCAAAGGCAGAAGCATTTTGAGTTCCCAATAAAGCCTTTAGCAACGACCCACAAAAGTGAGTGATGCGCAGAGCCTGTTACCAAGGCACACGGGGAGAGGAGGAGGATGAGGAGGAGGAAGGGGCACTGGCTGGCTGTTGAATATAGAAACTGAGCAATCCGGTTTGAAATCCCTGCCTCATCCTGTGCTCCCTTTTCAAATGAGCCCTGCTTTGTAAAATGAGGATAACCCACTCCACTCCACTCGATAAAGATCACCACCACAGCAGAGACAGGCTTCATGTCCGTTGTAAGGCTTACAGCAAAATAAATACTTCACAGTCTTTTACACAGGCAGGGATCAGAGGGGGCAAAAAAAAAGGAATTAAGTCCTATGTCTTGGAGAATATACCAAGGCTTTGCCAGAAGCAAAATCTAAGACTCAAATCTTCTGTTCCTTGCTGTGCTAGACACAGCTGTCTTGATAGATAAAAGAATATAGAAAGGAACAGACATTTATTTATTTTATGTGTTATTGTTAAAGAATTTGGGCATTTGCACCATTACACTACTCACAGTGCACTGATGTGTCCTTCCAATATCCCAATGACTCCTCTTCAGGACCCCATGCCTGTGAGCATGTGGATACTGTCATTTCCTCATTAGTTTTGAGTGGATAAACAACTTTCTAAGGATCCACTGCATTCCAAGAGAATCCTGGGTACATTCATGGAACAAGACCTTGCTGTAGTAGGCACCTGACAGAGCAGAAAGTGGTTTACAGCGGGTATTGTGGGGAGGTTTGGGGGAATGTGTCAAAAGTCACCACACATCCACACATCTCATTGTTGGATTCATAATGTGCAAGACATGAAGTGAGCACTTAGAGCTCCTACTTGTGACTCAAATCTTCTGTACTCATCTAAACACCTGACAGAAAGCACATAATACCTTCACCTCCCCACTACACACGAATGCTGCACCAATTACTGCTACTAGGTTTGTTTAACCCTGCACTTAGCATGGTCACTCAGATCAACAATGAAGTGCCGACACAGAATTTGAAAATCACTATAAAATATGAATAATATGTATTAATCTCTCCTTTTACTGAGTTTGGTCTCAGTGGAGCAGTGGTAACTCAGGCTTTAAGCAATGTGTCTGTCCATAAATAGCTCAGCATACTGCTCTTCGCAGGCAAAAGCTTTGGTGGTAGGGAAGTTCAATGTGTGTTTTAACCTTGCAGGAAAAAATAGTGAGAAGTAGGTGGACAAACTGTTGAGATGGAATTAAATACCAAATTCACTTCTTTGTAAATGCAGTTCTTTGTTCTACTCATTTACATATACTGATACCTTATGCTATTTGAGGGGGAAAGGGGACAAAACTGTTGTGGCAAGTTAACAGGGATTGGCTTCATTTATGAGAATGTAATGAAAGTAACAGCAACAATTTAATGGGCTGGATGTTACTGATGGGAAGAATGCTTTTCAACATGGAAATGATGGGAAAGGTCTTTACAAACCTGATTTTCAATACTGGTTCTACTTTCTCTTTTGCAATTCCTTTAAATTTTCACTGCCTCTGTATCCTCCTATTATAAAATGGTATGTTATAATCCCCCGTTATAAAATAATACATCTCCTCCTTAGAATTATGCAGGGTTTGTGAAACTCTGTGACAGCTGAAACTCCACTACACTCATTGCAAAGCACCAATTAGCCAAGTACATTGGGTATTTAATTTATTTTTTAAGAGCTTTGAGCTTTGGGATCTGCTAGGGCTGCACATTTCTGTGAGTCAAAAGGCTCCCAAATGCTCTGAACCAAATGAATCAATAAACTCTTGTCTGTGTTTGAGCTTCCTACAGACATACAAGATGCTTTCTTCCTCATGGCTCAGTGCTCCCTGCCCTGATCCGCAGGATGAAGCCTATGGATGCAACGCTGTTTATAAGTCAACTCTTTGACCCTGAATATGGCTAATGAGCTATTGCAGCTGACAAAGAGGCCCTGAGCTCCCAGTAATGAACTCTATGAGCATTTTGGTGCACTCGGGCAGCCACACCAAGCTCTGCTCAGGTCTGGGTCATCTGGGTGCAGCTGGGGCAAATAGCATTTTTGTCTGTGTAGCTGCAAATCTGAAAGCATCGGACGTATTAATGGATCTGCCTGCGTAGTCTGCCCTCCTCTGCACTTATAAAGTTAACCTATAAGCGACTTACCAACCCTAAAAGCACAGCAGCTGTAATTCCTCTTGAACAGTAGCTCGCTCATCGGAGCCACTAACCCTCCAATAGCCTTCACCATCCAGCCTCACACGACTAATATCACAGTCAAGTCTAGCTCTACCAGTTCTATGGCCTAGGAAGAAATAATGATGTTCATGAATTTAACAAACAAGACAGAAGTTATGAATTTAATGATCTGGGAGCCTGTCTTTAGTTATGCAAAATACATCGAGTTAGGTATTCACAAAATTGCTTCAGCATAATTGTCAGCACGTGGATTGTTTGCAAACAGCTTGCACAAACTACTTAGTGTTAATCATTTGTTGCGTGACATAGTTAGTCATGCACTATTTCTGCTCCTTGAGTGGGTGATTGTATCCTCCTAAAGCAGAGGGTAAGAACCAGCAAAAATGAAGCGCGCCCTGGGAGTTTAACATGGATAAGTGCTTCCGATAAAGTACGGACGCGTCATGTCTCACTAATCTCAGCAAGATGTTTGCATCTATCCATCTCCATGCAAATAATCTGCAATGACTCTGCAGAGTCTGGTGAACCAAGACTGGGGACGAGGAAGACACATCAACTATTTTCGGCACCGTGATTCTTTTTAACACTCTGAACAAGGGGAAGTGTTGCAGAGGAGTATCTAATTCCCCCAGACAACCTGGAAGGAAGGGAAGACAGATCACCACTCCTATGAGTTTGGCAAGAACATACGATCACAACTGCTGTCTCTCTCTGCAGGAATACGGTACTGCTTCAGGGAGAGAGAACCTCTAATAAAAATAATCACAAAAAATGCGAATTCCCTAAAGACATAGGAATGCTGGAGTTTTATTCTTTCCATGTTTCAGTTTTCATTGTTTACATGATGCTAGCACTTGAATGCAGGTCTTGGCCAGTGTTCCAGGAGAGAGAATTCTAAAATCCTAAAATGATTTGGATTGGAAGGGACCCTAAGGACCATCTAGTCTAGGTAGGGACACCTTCTACTAGACCAGGCTGCTTGAAGACCCATCCAGCCTGGCCTTCGACACTTCCAGGGATGGGGAATATATTACAGTTATTATAGTAATGTGTAGAATTATACTTCTGCACACTTCAGTGACCTGGGATGGAACTAAAGAAGCTTAAAAACTGTAAGCTCTGAATTTTGTGGCAAAATTACTTTGATACGCCAGAAGCATTCTGTGCAATATGTGGTAAAGTGGAGAGAAACACTCAGCCAGCACTGAGAATAAGAGCAACAGAGAGAGACTCACAGAAAGCAGGATCTTCTGCCTAAAGGCTTGCTTGTCTTTTTTGGAAGGTAAGCAACATTTGGTGAACACTCTTCAAATGACTGAAGTTTTTACACACTCCTGAGCATACTGATTGACATACATATGGACTGTAAAACCAGGGGTGGGTGGTCAGGCAAAGAAGTGTGAAGACTAATACTCTTAAAAAGAGGATGGATGCTGCAGCACCACAAAACAGTTTCAATGGCAACCCCATCCTGGTCATGTTGGGCAGTCATCATTTCAGGACAGGCAATGGGTCACAGGTGATTTTGACATCCCTTGGCAACTTTTAACCTTCTAGAAGAAACTTCTGACAAAGCAGAGAAATACATCTGGACTTCTCCATGCCTGGAGTGGTGGATCAGTACTTATCCCGGTGTATTTTTCCATATGGTTTTACTGGTATTGAAGATGACCAAATTTCCCTTCTGAGTTCAATGGTCAGACTGCAGAGTCATTTCTGCCCTTCTTACTGCCAATACTAAACTATTTTGCTGCTTATTATTCTCCAGTAAGACTGTAAGAATTTTGTATGACTCTCGGAAGACATGCATTTGCTCTCATAGTGCTGGCATAATAATATGGATCCACAAGAAGATGAACTGTCTGAATTATTCTTGATCAAAGTTAGTGAATGGCTTTCTATAGATTTTTAAGTGAAGGGGGAGCTCTGGTGAAAATAAGGCAAAGTCAGGTAAAATTAAAGGTTAGAATTGATAAGCTTAAGTTTGCTTATGAATATAGTTTTAATATTGTAGCAACAAGGCACAGATCCTGAAGGACTAGTTCCTCATTCAAAGCAAAGCTATACCACATGTAAATGAAGTCTGAATATATTGGTTTGGGGTTTTTTTTAATGACGGCAATTGCATCAGAAACAGCATGCTGACACACACAACTGAAATGATTTGCTTCAGCTGTTCTTGTTCTCCTCAGCATTTCATGAACATTCCAGTAATCAAATTACACTAGGACAAATGCTTCATAGAAAATGTACAGCAAAATCAAACACTTGCAGTATTTGCAAGTTCCAGATTCCACGTTCATCTCTAATTCCCATTTATTGGACTAAAAAAGGAAGAAATCACGTGGCTTAGCCAAACAAACAAAACTGTATATCAAGGTGGTCCCTATTCAAAGCCAGTGAAGTAAAAAAAAGTACTCTCACAGATGTTTTGGAAAGCTCTGGGATACTGTCATTCCTAATCCTTACATTGTTCATACTTGTTCCAGAAATTTCAGGTGGTTTTCAGGCACAAAAAAAGAGAAGTCTTTGGCTATCAGATATATTATTCCCTGTGAATTCTCCTCACTTCAGTTCCTTCTTAAACTACACTGCTGAGGAGCAATACAAGGGCAGTATGATCTGGACAGTACGATCTGGGCAACAGGCTCCCATTCTCTGTGAAACAAAACATGTTTCTTCTGCTAATCATGTGGTTTGATGCATCCCACTGCAGGTCTAAATTTGCCACTTATTCTTCCCCTGTAAACCTGTAAAGGTTGTGAACACCCAAGGAGGACATTGTGGTACAGCCAACTTCCACATAACTACATGTTACGTATTTATATGCACTGTCAAAATGGTGGGAAGATAAGAAACCAAGTTTCACTGGAATCTAGCAGGCTGAGCTATTTATAAATAAGTGTCTTATTTTTGGTGCTCTTCAGAGAATGTGATGAACAGTGAGTGATGAGCAATTTATGTTGCTGATCATTTGTATCACAATAGAGCCTTGCAGTCTTTTTCTGCAGTTTAGACTCTGTAAGTTCAGGGTCTGTATTATTCCACACTGGAAGACAGCACCTCAGAACAAAGACCAATGGACAAAATCAAGGAAGAGTGAAATGGGAATGCCACACTGAAAATGGAGGAGTAGGTAGGTAACAGTGTATCTGAAAAAATCTGAGGATTCCTGGGGATTCTGGGCATCAACATTGAAAACAGACCCATCACCCACCCCCATCTCTCTTTCTTAAAAGAAACTCTCAGTGTGAAGGAATCCTTTCCCACAAGTATTCCACACTAAGGGATTTTCCACTTATACAATGAAAGACATCATTAAACAAAATATGGCATAATGAACATGAAATAGAATTTGTTAGAAGGATTACATGCTCTGAAGAAATCTTAGGGTATAGCTGAAGTTAAAAAACGGGTTTTAATTAACAAGCTTGTAAGCACCCTGTACTAAGTAATTAATTCATGTGTATAAAAAGATGATCATAAGGGTGACTGAATAATCATCATTTTGGCTTCCCTGTGTTGACTTGCTGATGCAAGATTCCTAATCAGAGGCCACAGGAATATTGTTAAGTGTACAAGCCTATCCTGACTATTTCTATAGAGATACATTGTGATAGTAACTTTTAAAGAGGTAATTAGTAGATGTTTTTTTCTCCCTGATTCTCCCAGGAACAAACACTGATGCTATATTTTACCATTTCCCTGCCCTTAACTCTGTGGCAGAAAATTTTACAGAATCACAGAATGGTTTGGGTTGGAAGGGACCTCAAAGACCATCTCATTGCAACCTCCCTGCCACGAACAGAGATACACTCTCCACCAGACCATGTTTCTCAGAGCTCCATTCAACCTGACCTTCAACACTTGCACGGATGGAAGGCACAATGACACCTGAAGTTTTCATGTCTCAACACTTAAACAAAACAGACAAATGCTTTTTGCTTAAACTATTCACCTATTTACATATTTACCTATGTTTGCCTCAAGGCAAGGGTATGTGTTTGTCCCCCTGGAGTTCCATAATTCATCACCTATCACACACAGTTTGAACAGAGAATTTGAACCCCTTCACACTGTTGCCCTTTCAATGTAGGGGTACAACCAGCTTCGTGGTATTAGTGTAGTAAGAAAATGCAAATCACAGCTAGAACACTTTCAGTCCACTCTCTGAAGAGGGCAGCTATCAGCTCCAAGTAAAGGTTACATCTGTTTTCCTCACTTTTCATGCTTGAGTACAGAACAACCAACTTCAAAACAACTGCAATCCTACAGAAAGCTGTTATATATTTGAGTGAGCCTTAGACGCTGAGAAAGTGATAAATAATTATGCTTTCACCTAAAATAGCACCGGAAAATTATCAAACTGTGAACTCAATAATACTGACTTTTCATCTGATTTGCAAAAAAAGATCTTTTTAAGCCAGTTTGAGTGAGTACACTATTAAGATGAGTATAATGCAACTGCTTTATCAGTAGCATCACTGAGAGAGCCCGATGCATAATACAGCTACTCTTTCTGGTTATTATTTGCTATGTTTAATAGTTCTTCCCATATAACAAATGTAAAATTTCATTTTTAAAATCTCAGTTGGTGCTTGAAGATGTGTCTTGTCTTTTAACTCTGTCTTAAGTTAGGAAGCCTTGCAAAATGTCTTATGAACAGCATGGGCTCCACAGTCTTAAAAAAAGCTAGAAGTGGAATATCATGCCTTTAGGGAAATACTAAGAGTTTAAAATATGCCTGTGCAGCATATTCATAGATTTTTATAATGCCTTTCAAATACTTTCCACATTGTAAAACAGGCTTTGGAAACAGATGAAAGCTGGTGAAGAAAAAGTAATAAAAACACTATAAAAAGAAAAGAAAAAAATGGTGCCTGCTTCTGAATTCCCTAAAAATTTGTTTTTTCCTATATAATAAGAAGAATCAAACGATCACAGTAATTTCCCCGTTTACTGCACTTCAGTGTCAGCCGAGGGTGCACCTGTGCTCACCTGCACTCCTCCACCCCCCCATCTGTACCCTGCAGCCACGCAGACTCCAGCGGGTGGAAAGCTTCAGACAGAAGTTAATTAGCCAGCACACTGCACACCAGACCTTCAAAAACCGGTGCCAATTGGAAATCTTCCTGTCAGTTTCTAAGGGCTCTCCCGGCTCACCAGTCCTGCAGCAGGGCACATCCAAGAGGTTCAGCATCATCTCCCAGCTCAGTGACAGCTTGCAGGGACAGGGATGGCTGCCTAGCATGGGGGTGGCACACACTCTCTGCTTGTACCAGCAGGGTGTTTTGTGCTCCAGGGATGTAAGATGCTCGTCAATGGCTGTATGAATCACAGAGAGCTCAGGACTGACTGCTGAATGTCAAGTCTGAGCAGAGTCATGCTTTTAAACATCCAAATCCAAACTCCAAGTCCAGCTGCACACAAATGTTTGGCTGCAATGCCTTGCAAAGGTGGCACGTAACAATCACTGTGGTGGTATGCCTTTCTTAGTTCTTCATGGAGCTGTCCATAATCGACAGGAGCAATGTTATTTGCTTGCTGTGACAGCTATGAAGCACTGGGGGCCAGATTGTGAACTTGTGAGTCACACTGATGAGGAGTCCCTTGCATGAAAGGCTTTGCTTAAGTGTGACTCCCTTAATAAATGAATCATCTATCAGCGCTGCCTACTCAAGCTTTAATCTTTTTCCCAGTTTTGCTGCTATTTCCACCATCTGCACATCCTCTCGCCATGGTGGTGAGAACCAATTTGGCTGACTGACAAAGTTTTGGGGAAAATGAGGAGATCTTCAGAGCCAGAAGTGAAGAGCAGTCGCTGATATCCAGATCTCCAATCCTAAAGCCATTGTGCCTGAACCTGTCCCTACTTATTAGGAAATCCCTTCTGCATACCTATTGGAATGATGCTCCATGTATCCCAGCAAGCTGGGTTTGTCTCCTGGCACTCTGAAATCCTAACCAGAAGATGCCTGACCTGACCCTCAGTCCCAGAGCATCAGGAGTGGCTATGTCCAGGGATGCACTTGTCCATCACTCCTCCCATAATTCTCAGCATCACACCCACCCACACCAAGACCTCACACCCTTCCGAAGAAGTCCCTCCAGCAGCAATAAACCACCACCTACCTTTGACTTAATCCCTGTTCCCTTCACTGCTTCCTAGATGCTGGCCTAAGCAGTTTTCTGAGAGGCCTAACAAAAAGACAGTGCACTTTTGAGGGGCAAAATGCTTTCTCTGGGCAAGCACTACTCACTGTAAGTAACCATCCCTAGCCAGGCATCAAGAAGCCCTGTTGACTCAACCCAGATTTGAATAATTTGTTTTGCTCTGTGCTAAGTAATCCCAGTTTTATGTACTGTGTTTTTATAAAAAACACCTCGCTTTAATGCTTCTGGGACCACAAACAGTAAAGACACAGGGAAGGGCACCTCTTCTTTCCCTTCTGAATTCAGCTTATTTTCTCCTTCTCTCTCCCTGCGTCACTGACATTTATGTTTCTAGTTTTCTTGCTTCCTCTTGTTTTCGTCCTTTTTTCCCCTCTGAATTCTTTCAGCTATTCAGAACAAACTCTGCAATGCACAGCTATTTGTATTGCAGTGAGATTTGGTGCACTCTCTTGTTCAACCAAACTGAGAAGACAGCCCTTCCCCTCTTTAAAACCCCTTCAGTAGGCTCTGCAGAAACATAGATCTGTAGTTTGATTCTTCATTGGAAGATAAAGCTAGATTTTTAGGAAAAAAATGTTTTTTTTCCAGTTTTCTGCTGATTACAATAATATGTAAATTCTAGCCATGTTATGCCTGGTTTTCTTTCACATTTAAAAATTACATGGAAATCTGCAAAGGAAAATAACAGAACATGAGATAAACTGCAACCAGATAAAAGATAGCTTAAAGTTCTAAATCTGTGCATTTTCAATATTTCATGGACCAAAATAGTAATAACTCATTAAATATACCATAAAATGAAAATGAGAACTTTTGTAAGTATTCTTTGAACTTAATCATGAGCACTGAATTGAATAACATAAATTGAGTAACATTACAAGATCCTTAGCTGTTTTCTAGTTTCCATAGCTCTGCTTCCATTTTTGTGGAAGCACAGGGTGCTTTCTCTGGCTTTTGTGGACAAATTCTTGTGGGAAATTATGCTGGATACCTCAACTGAGTTTTCTTTGTTAATAATCTATTCTGTACAGTAACTTACGTATTCATATAGTATCTGATAGCAAGATGTCTTTAAATTTGCCTATTTTAAGCCAAATTTTAATTTTTATTTAGTGGATTAAGCTAAATGGATTAAGCTTGTTTCTTGGGTGTTTCTTTTGATAATGCCTGTTGTTCAGTAAAGTAATAATCAATGGTGTCACATTTTAATCACTAATTATTGACAGAAGTTTGTGCAGTATGTTACAAAAGACCTCCTCAAGCATAGCAGCAAGAAGACATTGTGCTGTCAACACCCAGAACAGGAAAAAACCAAACCAAAACAAAATGTGGTATCAAATTCAGTGTTAACTCAGCTTTTTCTGCATCAGAGAATTAGGACAGGATGAGGAATGAGAAAATCTTGTTACTGGTCAGGTCTGAAAGAGTGCTACCCTGGTGAAATTCTGGCTCTTTCTGTCTTAGCAGAAAATTAAGGATCTAGAGGAGAGAACTGAAGTAAAATATTCTCACCACTTACTGCATTCTGAAAAGGGACTTTTTGCAGCTGTCATTAACCGAATTCTCCTTCAACACTGTAACTCCAATCAAGAGAATAGTTCTTTTTTTAATCTTTCATTGTCCTATGCTTCTGTGTATGCAAAGCTTGTTGACAGTGGAACTATCCTTAAAAAAGTTCCCATCAGTATGTAGGCTGCAATGCTCTGGTCTAGAGGACTGGATGCCTTCAGTGGTGTTTCAAATAGCACTTATGATGACTCTGACAGTTTATGGGACAGGGGTGACTTGTGGTGTCATCAAGAATGCAACACTCAAGAGGAAACAGACCCTGTGCACTAAACAAGGTGAAAAAATACAAAATACATAAGGCGCCAATATAACTCCCAATTGCTATGCCAAATCACTTCCACAAAACTTGAGGGATTTCTGACCACAGGTAAGAATATAAACAAGGGCTTCTTTCCATTCAACAAGCAATATTTATGAACTTAACAGCAACAGAGAGTTTGGCTTCAGCTAAAAACACAAATGAACTATGAAACCATGACACATTCACAGCTGACAATGGTCAACACAACACAGGAGCACAAGTAAAACCATTTTCAAAGTAACAACCCAAGGACAATGTACAGTGTTGGGTAAAAGCCTGTGAGAGGAAGGAGTCTGAATCAGCTAGTAAATGCTGTACAACTGCTTTTTAATGGAGGACTGTTTTAATCAGGCGACCTCTGGCATGATGCAAGGACCACGATGCTGCCAGCAAAATGCAGTTATGCCTCTGAAATCTGTGTTTAAAAGAATTAATGGCTCTATAGGATACCTGGCTATGGAGCAAAACCATTAGCTGCACAAAGCTTTTTTACATGACCTGGAAATGTAAGAGGACTCTCACTTTACAGCAGATCAGTGGCCTAAATTGTGCAAGTTTCAAAAGCTCACCATGAGCCAAACTGCACTGCGAACTTTGTTTCTGTGTTCTCTCCATTTCTGTCCTTGTTTCCTGTCAAAGCACCTCTCATAAGGCCTCTTGAAATGCACAAAAGGTACATGCCACACTATTTACTCGGTGTGAGGTGAGGAGGATTGGTGAACACAGGGAAAAACTGAACACATATTCCTAATCTATGCAGCAGTGAGTACAAGATTCCAACACTTGGATTAAGGCAGATTAGCTATGATTGTTTGAATTACTAGACCCTGCAGCCAAGCATGTGTGTTGCATACTCCGCTGGAAAATGACATTACTAAAACTTGATTGCAAAAGTGCAACTCTGGCTTGAAGGAGGAAAGAAAGAACTGTCTTTGGGCATTTAGCTGGACAGAAGCTTCCCCACATTTCCATCTGGTTGCTAGAATTTCTGCCTGCCCTCACTGCTGTACTGCACAGCCAATGTCTTGCAGGTCAGTGTGACTTCTGAAGACACTGTACTCACAGTGGCACTCTTGTCTGTTTCCAAAGGGGAAAGATCTATAATTCCACAACCACGGTTGTTTTATATATGTCTAAACTAGAAAGCTGTTAAAAAAAACCTTCAAAAACAAACAAACAAGCAATTAAATTTTTACAGTTTCCTTTTACAGCATCTGTTTTAAGGCTGCGTTTGCTACTTCACTGGGAAATTCAGTTTAGCCTAAAACTATTCTTCTGACCTTCTCTGAAGCCATAGCAGTGATCCGTAGTGCTGCATTTCTAGTTCCTTAGGAAACCAGATAAAGCACGGACTGTCTGGGCAGGGACTGATGATTTGCAATTACTTTATTCTGTGTTGCTGCTCTGAAAAGATTCCTTTTCATGTTAACAGACATCAGAGGTGCTGATTTATGTGAAACCCACTGAAGATACTCTCTCAAGTTCAGAGAACACTGCTCCAAACATGAGCTCCCCTGTGTTTCTGATACTATCACCCACAAAACGGATATTATGGGCTATTCTTCCCAGACTCTTGGCTCTGAACTGTAGTACTAGAAGCAGTATCACTGTATTTATTTATGGTTCATGTTCCCTGGATCTTTACTCTGTTTCATCCCTGGGAAAATTATTAATGATGCTGACAATCTTGGAATGAAAAAATAAAGTGCTTCTTTTCATACAAACATACATAAGGTGACAAGCCTTGCCTCAATGGTATCACTGCTTGTGAGCTGCTGTCTCAAAAATAACGAGCTGTCAAAGCTTCACTGCAATTTGCATTCATGTTAGTAGTAAAGAAATCCAGTGGGTTTTTTTCATGCTGAATGACAGTGTTAAATTGTTACTTTTGCTTACTGAGTGTGAAAATTTACCGGAGTGACAGTAAACTGGGAAGAGTAAACAGCATTTTTTCAGGTCACAACAGCATCTGGATTTCTTGTTAGGGGTTGCTGGCAATTAAATCAGAGATAAAAATGAAAAAAATGTGTCACATTTTACTCTGTATAGCCTCCCTTGAAGCCATATGTGTATTCTGCCACACACAATCCTGCACCTCTAGAACAAGCTGTTCATGAGAGAAAAAGTGCAGTATTACACCTTGTGATGGTTGTTGTCTTGCAATTTTTTTAAACTTCAGAGAAGTAGAATTGAATGAGAAAGGAATTTTTAAAGATGCTTAAACAACCACAACACTTTTGAAAACACAATCTAGGTATCTTATGTGACTACAGTTGTCTGTCTGTGACACTGGATTTCCTGTTGATGTTACGAGTTTGAAGTATTACTGTCATCAAATATCACAGAGACAACAGGCAGTATTATTGAAATGTGTTTCAGTTCTGGATCCTTATCTTCCTTTTCATTTTAAGTATTGCTTTTTGCCATATTAGGGAAGATTTGCTCAAAGATCAGCGTGCTTTTCAATTACAATGAGTATCTGCCTATAATAGCCTTCTGCATGAAGGAATAATGTTAACATTCAGCAGAAGTATAAAGCATTGCATGTGTATGTTCCTGTCCTAGTGCAATGTGGAAAATGAGACCATGTTAGACATTAAAACCTTAAAACCATCCCTCCCAAAAATTTGAATGCTGAGGAGAAACAGTATTAGACAGCAACTAGTGAACACTGGGTTTGTTACCATGTTTGCCATGCAGATAGTGGGAAATGCTCTTCAAGGACAAACAAGTTTTGGGTCTGCTTCTATCCCTGCCTGGAAGAAAACTGACTGCAAGCATCCCCCTGGGGTGTACTGCAGTGGTTCTGTGGGAGAGAGGATGCTCTGCCCAAGCATCAGTGGGAAGGATGACCCCAAGGGTCCTGATTCAGAAGCAAGGTTAGGTATGTCTTCTCTTCCTGTCTGGGCGTACCAGCAAAATCTGCCTCATCTACAATGATGTAACTTAACAATTAACTCCTCTAAAATCTCCATGGCCAGTCTGCAGCTAATAATGCTGGGAAGGTGGAAGGTCCACAGCATGTTCATCTCATGCCAATGCCAACACGGGATTGTGAGTGACACACAATCCCTGCCTACAGCAGAGGCTGCAGAGGCCAATATCTCCAGGCTCTTCTGTGTCCAGTATGTCGTGGGAAGTTCTGTAACTCTAGGAATTATCCAAGTTAAGGCTGCTGAAGCACTGCCTTCAGAGTTAGCCTTAAAATGGTATTTATTAAGTGAAAATATGAAAAAGTGTTCAGAAATATGTCAGCCCCTCCAAACCAATCTTGAGAGACTAATACACTCTTATTACCTGCTGGCCTTTGAGTAAGACTGAGATTTTTTTTAAATCCACAGAGCCTTGAAAAGTAATTTTTTTAGCTCAGCTGGAAAAAAAAAATGGACCCTGTTCAGCACAGGTTCAATGTCAGGCATTGGTTTCACTGTCACTGAAGAAAATTCCATGCAAAGTCTGCTTAAAAACAAAGCTCAAACTTGAACAGAGTGATCCATTTGGCTCCCTGCTGAGAACAATTTGAAGGTTAAGCAGGAGTTTTGAAGGCTCTGGAAAGCAGCAATGAATCTAACCATGTGCTATATGTGTTTAGCACATCTTGGATGAAGATGCTTTAGATGAACTTAGATCCATCTCTAAGATGGAAGAGAGAATAATTCTAACAGAGCAAGGAGATACTGGGTTCAGGATCTGATCTTCATAAAGTTTTGGATATTAAATATTTTGGATGTTGAAACTTTGCAGCTGCAGTGCTGGTAGATGTAATCAATAAACTTGGGTGCAACTGGCACTAAACATGCATCAACAATAGAACTCAGTGGCACTGATTACCCCTGAGAGACCTGAGTTACGTGGGTTTTACTGAGGAAAATTAGCTGAGTAGTTAAAGGGGCTACGAGAGAGCTGGAGAGGGGCATGGAGTGACAGGACAAAGGGGCAGTGGCTTCAAACTGACAGAGGGTAAGGTTAGATGAGATATTGGGAAGAAATCTTTGACTATGAGGTTGGTGACACGCTGGCACAAGTTGCCCAGAGAAGCTGTGGCTGCCCCATCCCTGGAAGGGTTCAGTACCAGGCTGGATGGAGCTCTCAGCAACCTGGTCTGGGTGGAAAGTGTCCCTGCCCACTGCAGAGGGTTGGAACAAGCTGGTCTTTGAGGCCCCTTCCAACCCAAACCATTCTGTGACCCAGGGCAGCACACAGCAGTCACAGCTTCAGTTACAGATGAGGCATTACCCAGCACAGTCTTTATAGCTTTTCTGTCACAATCTAATGCACAAAACAAACCCCCACAGAAATCTAAGAGTGATCCAGGCTCAGGCTTGTATTTGCTTTTGCAAAGAAAATTCAGCTAGTAATCTTTTTTTCTGATTATGTTTTGAGGGCAATGTTGAGCTATCTCTTCTTATATAAAACAACTGTTTCTCTTGGCTATTTAAAAGGCAGCTTCTTTCCTTAGAACTTGCCCTGGACAGGCCACACAGAATAGAGCAATTTCTTTCAAGTCTTTTGCCTGAAGATGACTCCTGGCATCAAGCACACAGTTGTGAAACACTGAACTATCACCTTTTTCCAGAGTGTGCAATTGTAAGGTGCAATTCCTACATGGCAGAAAGTTTAACTCCCCGTGGATACTACTACTACTTTTACCTAAGACTTTCAAACACAGTGAATACAGTTTCTACTATTTTAGCTACAAAGTCAAACAAGCAAGGCTGTGGTTTCTACTACTTTAGCCGGGCAATGAGCAAAAATCTGATCTAGCAGCAATGTGTGAACTTACGAGCACTGAAAATCCTGATGCTTTAGACAGCTCAGTACAAAGTCAAGTTACAGTGCACAACTTCCCTGAGAAGCGTCATCTGATGAACCACCTACAGTGCCCATAACCAGACAGACCACTGCATTTAGACACTAATAAACAAACACCCTGAAAGCTGGTTTAAGCCTTTTCCCCTCCCTAGAAGCCCTCTACTGACATTCAAAGCGTGCCCTAGACACCCCTCTCTACTTCACAACTTAACGCGGCGTGTGACTTAGGGCTCACAACTTCACTTGTGCGACCGATCTCTGCCTGCCTCTCCGCAGAGACGATTCCTTTGCCCCGCCACCGCCGGGCTGACAGCCGGGACTAACGTGGGAAGGGGTGCCAGAGGAGGGACAGACGGACCACAGCGCGATGCCAGCGGCCCCGAGGTCCGAGCGCTTCTGCCCGGGCAGGGCTCGGTTCGAGTCCTCCCACCGGGACCCCCGACCCTCCACCGCGGGGTACCCGGGGGGCGATGCCCGGACCATCCCCCGCCGCCCCATCCTCACCAGGCTCCGCCGGGGGAACTCGCCCAGCACGATGCTGACCACCGGGATGCGCAGCGCCGCCGAGATGAAGTCCAGCTCCAGCATCTCCCCGCGGCTCTGCGGGAAGGCGAGGATGGCGGAGACCCCCTGCACCACCACGGTGTGGCAGAGGCTCTGCAGGAAGGAGACGGGGTCGTTGCTCCAGGAGGCGCTGGGCGAAGAGAAGGGGAAGAGGGGCAGGTCGCCCAGCCCCGCCTCGATCGCCATCACCACCTCCAGGGACAGGTTGTAGGGCAGC
>WBMV01004520.1:373701-413553 GCA_013396655.1 Campylorhamphus procurvoides
TTTCCTGCCTTTCCCTGCCCGGCCGCCCCGCCGGCACCGGGATGCTGCCCTTCCCTTCCCTTCCCTGCCCGGCTGCCCCGCCGGCACCGGGATGCTGTGCTGCCTTTCCTGCCCCACCGGCACCGGGATGCTGCCCTTCAAGACTACCCTGCCGGCACCGGGATGCTGCGCTGCCCTGCCCTGCCCGGCCGTCCCTCCGCAGCCCCGGCCCCCTCCCCGGGGCTGTGCCGCTCCGGTCTCCGCTCCGATCCTGCCCCTGCCCGGCTCGCTGCCGCCGCACCGCGCTCCCGGCCCCGTTTCCCCTGCACCCTCGGTCCCGCTCCCCGCTCCAGCGCTCTCCCCGCAGCCCTCGGAGCTCTCTCCCTGTCCCCCGCAGCGCTCGGAGCGCTCAGCGCTTTTCCCGCAGCCCTCGGAGCGCTCCCCTCCCGGCTCCGGAGCCGCACAAAGTTGCCGTCGCGCCCGCGGGCTGTCGCTGGGCTGCGCTGCGCTCCCGCCGGGAGGGACGAGAGCAGCAGCCCCGCTCGGCTCCTCCCCGGGCCGCCCGGACTCGCCCCCCACCCCGGGCCGCCCAGGTGAGGAAGGGTTTTGGGGGGGCCGCCCGCTCTGCACCCCTGGGGAGGGTCCCCGGACGGCCCCGACGGAGCCCCGTGCCCAGCGGCTGCCGCGGGTCCCCCCTCCCCGCAGCGGAGCAGTTTTGCGTGACTTCGGGGACTGCGAATCGGAGATGGGGCTCCTGTCCCACCCCGGCTAGCGGGGGGACGTCGTGGGAGCCGGTGCTGGCTGTGCCCGGTCCCTCCTCGCACGCTGCCGCTTCAGAGTCCTTTTCCGACATGTGGTACCCGAGATCCCGGGACCGCAAGCCTTGGACACTGTCCAGCATGGCTTTTATGACAGAACACCCTCATCCTGAGGGAAAACAGGGCAAAGCGGAGGTGGGCGTTTGTGTGCGCGCGTCTGAAAGGGTTTGGGGAGAGCCCCGTCCTTATCATGGTTGTGGTAGTTGGGTTTAAACGTGAGCTGCCGGAGCCGTGCTCAGCCCCGGTCTGAGACTAACACTGTGGCTGGGGCACTGACATGCTCCACGTTGCGTCTCTGCTCCGTGGTGGATCTCCGGGATCTCAGAGGAAGTCCTGTAGCAGCCACCCTGTCTATCATCTCACCGCGCTTCCCCGCAGTGAGGGGCAGGCTGCCTGCCTGAGTACACTTGAATGTGTCTTTTGCCCGTGGGACTCCTGTCATCTTTGCCTGTTTGATTCAGCCTTGTCTGAGTGCAGTGTGGTTTCTTGCTGTCCCATGTAGAAAGATGGTTTGATACCTTCACTTTGGAGTGTTTAGAAATCTTATGAGAGAACCCCTTCACCAGCAGTTTACCCTGATCCAGTGCTTTGAACTTAAAGAACTCTTCTCTAAATGTTAACCTGCTTTCCCCATTCTTTGAGATCTATCTTCAGGGTTACTTACCAAAAAAAAAATAAAATCATAAAATCACAGAATGGTTGGGGTTGTAAAGGACCTTCAAAGACCACCTCCTCCAACTCTGCTGCCACAAGTGGCACATCTTCAAGTAGATCAGGTTGCTCAGAGCCCCATCCAGAGTGACCTTGGCTGTTTCCAGGGATGGGACAGTCATTACCTCCCTGCACAACTTCTGACAATGTCATCCTGTGCTCCCTTTCTTTTGCTTCAGGTTGGTACACACCAAATCTGCATAGAAGTAAGCACTTTCCAACATGCTGCACAAAAGAAATGGTCACTGCCTCCCAACAGGTCTGAACTGTGTTTTCTGGTTTAAGTTCATCTTTCTTGAGCAGGATCACCAGAGGTGTACAGAGTTTTCAAAGCGCTGTCTTGCCAAAGTCATGTGCAGCTGTGCTGATGTTTCTCTGCCTCTTACATCCTTACCCCCATCATGTTAGTACCTCATCATACCTGCCTTCTGTTTGCATCTTCCCAATGACCTGCAAACCTAGTGTTTCTTTCATACTCCTCTTTCTAAATTGATATGTGGTTGCAAAATTGGTCACTAGGTGGAAAACTACAAACGGCAGAGTGATCTGCAGACCAAGACTGACTGTACCACATTCTACATGTAAAGGTGAACTAATACTGTGTTTAAGGGTTAATAACAAATTCCAATTCCCGCTTCTTCCTTTTTTTCCCCCTAGCCTTTTAATTAAATTTCTATTTCTTTATATCTTGCCTGATCAACCTGGGTTCTTCCTGTCACATTTCCTGATTTTTTTTAAGGAATAGATCATATTAGCACAAGTGTTCCAAGTCTCCTCTGTTAGCAATAAGGAATTGTTGGCAGGGAGAATTGGCTTTGAATAAATCTCACAGAATGCAGAGAAAACTGATTATTTTTTTTCTCCTCAAACCACAGGAGTTGTCTTTCAGGTGAGAATAAGCTCACTCGTGATCTGTGCAACTGCAGAGGTGTTGTCTTTATCTACATCTTGTTTGTCAGGTTTGTAAAAAACCTGGTAAACATGTAACTTCTCTGCTCTCCAGTTAGGTAATTACTAGTTTTCATGTGGGAATTATTATGATAAGAAATGGTTACTCTTCCGTGACTTAACAGACAGCCCTAAATTGTCATTCATTTTAAACTTCCCTATAGGAACAGATCTTTCTCTGGCCTTAGGGAACAGGTGGCACTAGTTTAAAAAGCAAGTGTTTCAGAAAATTTGGTCACCCTTAGTATTGAAACATCTCTGAAAATTACACAAGAAATCAATAAAGTGAAATCATTCAATATCTCCATCTTTCGCTTTTTGTTTTTCTTGTTTGTTTATGATTTTTCTGGTGGGCTTTTTTTTTTTGGTTGGTTTTTGTTTTTCTTTTGTGGGGTTTTGGTTTATTTGTTTCTCATTTGTGGATAATCTACAACCAGATTGCAACGTACTTTTGTTGGTGATCGTGCAATGCTGCTCTTGGGATTACTGCTGTAAAAAATTCCTGCTCGGGAGCTCATTTTTGAGCAAGTCATAGCAAGGGGTCACAGTTAGAAACCTGAACTGGACAGAGCGGTCAAACTCCCATGATGAAATCATTTTGACTCAAATGTCTCTAGTTTTTGAAGCTATCTTTTCATCTTGATTATTTATAATAGCAAATGATGCATTTATCTTCTTTGCTATTTGCATTTATTTTTACTCTTTTTCCAAATATTTCTCTTAATTAAATTCTCTGCAATACTCCCAATATAACAAAGTACTTAAACAGAGTTTTGTGGGGGTTTTTTGTTGGGTTGGGGTTTTTTTTGTTTTGGGTTTTTTGGGTTTTTTTGAAGACATTTCACTTCTTAAGTGCTGCACTATAAGGGCCTGGAATATTTCCAGAAAGTGCTCTGAAAAAGGATATGAACCCCACCAAAGTGTATGTATGTGGAAAGTTGTGCCATTAATTTTTCTGCTTTGTTTGCATAAATATGCATGTAGAAAAGAGCACAGTTAGCTTAGTCTAATAAAGGAGTAGGAGACTGCTATGTGTGAGTTTCACCCTGCTTTTTAGAAATACTGCAGTGCCTCTTCCCAGGCTCTCAGCAGAATAAGATTTTGACAGATTTGTTGCCTTTTTTCATCTTCGTGCAAAGGACTGACTGCCTTCAACTCTTGCACCCCCTTTTCCCTTTCTTGTGGTGGTTGCTGCCATATGAATGTCCATTCTGCTCTTCTGTGTTAGTTACTCAACTGAAATATGACCAGGCAGATCCAAGCAAGTGGATGGACTTACTCTGAGTTGGTTGCAGTGCTGGTGGCATTGACGGCTGGGGAATGCTGTCCACAGAATATATCCATCCTTGATCAGTGTCTGAGCATCACAGTTAAATCTGGTGAAAGCCCTTCAGCAATGAAAAATGCAGTAGGGAAATGTGATTAAAATCACTGCTCATATTTCTCTTGCTGCTCTTTCCGCTTGCTTGGCTCACTGTCATTTTTTTGAAGTAGGGTTGGTTTGTTTGCTTTCTGGGCTGCAGAACATTTGTCCTGTGTGTATCACAGCGACCTTCTGCAAAGCTTGTTCCCTCTGAGCCACTTGGCTTATTTGGAAGTAGGTTATCGCAGTCCTCCCATTCATCTCTCTGTTGCTCTGCTCCCATTGATCTGATGGAAAATCTCCAAGGGCTTGCCAGTGTGATAACCAGATTGCTTAAAATCATGTTTATCTTCCCCTCTTTTAGCTGCTCACATTTTCCAAAATTCTCAAGACACTATCTGAAATGCAAGATACCTCATACTTTTATTTTGGGTCAGCCTGGAAGGACGTTTTTTTCCTCCTTCTCAACCATAATTAGACAACGAGAATTAGGAAAAAATAAACAGATTGGGTAAAATTAATTCTTTCATTCACTAGGAATGAACTACTTTATTTTTATTTAGATACCCCAATTTATCTAAATGCAGTTTCAAATATTTCAAAATGCTGTTTTTCATTTTCATTGCTATTTCCAGGAAAAAAAATAGTCATCTTACTTTCTGTTTTCCACATTCTTTCTCCAGCCAAAATAAATGACTTTCAGATATCTAAAACTGCATTAAGAATAATAATTAGAGTATTATGTTTGAAAAACTTCAGGTTGCTGTAGTGGATCAAGAGTGAACTGGCTGCTCCAATCTTGCTGTAGCATGATGATCCCTGAAGGAGTCAGGCAGGGGTTAAGGCTTATTATCTGCAGCACACATTGTGTACATTCTGTGTTACCTTTGGAGATGGAGATCTGCATAGCTGACATCAAGAAAGGCTGCACTAATTGAAGGAGGAATTCCTGTTGAGGTAGGATGTGAAGAATGGAACACAGTTGTATGACTAAAATTTTGAAGGACACCATAGCCAAAAAGTACCTTTTTCCTGATTAGGGATAATTTAAAATTCACATCTCTGCATATGCTAATAACTCTAACAAAGCACGTGCTACCACATATATGACTCAATTTTCCACCTCGATCCTGCTACATGCAAGAAGGAGGGTAAGATTGGGTTGTACATCAGGATTGTGGAAATTTCACCTGGTTAGGAGGAAGACCCAAAGAGACCTTGCAGACAGATGACTGGCTACTCTCCTTCTCCCTTATCCCAAGTGAGGACACCTTCTTGGTAGGCTTCTGCATACAATTTCTATTACCCAGGTTAACACAGTGTTGTTTTTATTAGAGCTCTGTTACAGCTGATGGATTTATCAATGGCGATTCTGAGTCTGTATTTCTGTTCTTTCAATAAACTGCACTATTTATGAATCTTGGATCATGAAAGTTCCTATTGTATGTGAGCTGGCTGATGGTGCTGATTTGCTCCTAATCAGAAATGGAACCCAGACACAGCCAGCCCCGGTGATCTCTAAGGACTGAATTTATTATAAGCCCCACAGAAAGGGGATTTGTTTTCTGCCAGATTTCATACCCTTAACACAACACATCATACCTGCAAATATCCTCCTGTGGGCAGGACTGGTGTCAAATTCAAACAAGTGCTTTGAAGTCAAATGGGTTTTCACCAGTGAGGGCTCCGTGCTAATTTATTGCCTCACAAGAGAAGCTGAGACAGTTCTTGCTCCCTGAACAAAACTTCCACTTTGTTTCTCTTGGCAATATAAATCCAGACAGGCTGAAACTGTCAGGGAATGCTCAAGGAGTGAGAGAGGAAAAGGTACAGCCAACCATTTTGTATCTGTGGTCTCTTTTGGATGGATAGAAGAGCAGCAGGAGACCTTGTAACATTGCCAGGTAGTGGCACACAGCCCACCAATCCCTCTGGCTTTGATAGTCTCCTTTCTAAAAGTGATGCTACCATGGTAAGATCTCAAGGTATTTCAAGTACCTATAAATAAAATCAGGGGGAGAGGGGGGGAGAAGCCAGTAGTATTCAATCACAGCTTCTTTCTACCGCTGGGACTGATTAAAGGGGCCTAAAGTAGGCACAAACACACTCTCATTGCGAGACCCTTATCCACTGCCAGGACGAGGAAGGAAGCGCTTTGCTGCACATGACAACACCATTCTCTCTGTCAGTGTGAGGGATCCAATTGATGGTTTTTATTGCTCCCTGTCTGAGGTGGCAGTGTATATCTTTCTAAACAAGAAGCTGTGAAGCCTTTATAAGATCCCCTCTTGCGACGTATTTTGTTCATGCCACTTTGAGTTGGGGATATTTAGTCATGTTTTCCTCATTGCCAGTCATTTTATAACAATTGTTGTTCTCATTTTGGAGAACATTAATCCAGGGCAGAGCTACAGCTAGTCGAGAAACACTGTAATGACTCAGTTGATTACTAAGCTTCTGGCTTAGTACCTTCCTCTGCCACTGCCTGTAGCTGTTTTTATTTTTAAATCTATTCCATTCAGTCGTCATATCTTCTGTGTTGTATATTCATAGTTATTATGATGGTGATAGAAACATCTCCAATGGACAGGATTGGTCCCAGCACTGTTTACAGCACCATTGGGTGGCACAGAGAGCCTTTGCAAGACCTTGGGTTTGGGCAGATGGTTATCTGGGAATCCAGGGGTTGTTTGGATGTAAAGTCTTCCTCTTGGAGTCTTGCAGTCAATCTGTTGTGGAGCCAACTGCACAGGAAAGAGCTGTCTGTCTACTCTAGACCTGAAGGTACAGCAGAGATCTGGCCAGGGGCTTGCCAAAAAAAGCACAAGATTTGTGCCAAAAGGGTGTTATCCCAGTATCCACAGTGACTAGTTGAAGGAGAAAACTCATCCCCACTGCAGAGCAGCTTCCTTGTGCTGGCATGACCTGAGCAGGGTGTGGAACTGGTTCCTGGTGTGGTGTGTGCATATGTTTATATGCCACTGCTGTCAGTACATCATTTTTTTCCTGACTCTTTTTCAGCAGCCAGGCAGGTACTCACTTCCCCTATTTTGTTCCAGTAGGAGATCCTCTGTCATGGCCCTGCTCAGGACATCCCCCATGAAAACAGGATGCTACTTCATAGGCTCTTGCAGGATCAGACCAGATTTAATGCAACTTTCCCTGTAGGTATCTGCTTCTTCATTCCAAGATGACAGTTTGAGTGCTTGTGAAAATTTTGGGAGGTGGGAAGAGAAAAAGGAGAAAAAAATCTGTTTGAAATCAGTATCAGAATTGTTACCAACATCAATGTTGTTTGAGTAGTGAGGTCAGACAAACACCTTCTCACAGAGCAAATACAGTTTTGAAAAAAATATCAATACTGCTTTGCGGGCATCATTGTGCCCTTTGTTTTATACTCCCCCTCCCCAATTCTGCGGCAAATACAACATTATTAAAGGCTGTGTGCAACTTTTGCATTGCTTTCATTGGCTTCAAAAGGCCACTTGGTGTAAATGCTCAATAAAGATGAATAAGGACTGTTTAACTTTCAGGCAAAGGCTTCAATTTTCACAAGGTTAGGAGGGCACCCCAACACTGCATCACTCTGTCAGGATCACAGGCTCCTTACTGTTTGTTCCCTTCTGCTCCCTCTGACTTAGAAGTGGGAGTAAAAGGGGAAGGGGGGAAGAGTTAGAAATCACAGGCACTTATCAAAGTTAAATTATAAGGGTGCTGGGAAGAAAAAAAAAAACCAGGAAAACACTGAACAAGCAAACTAAGGGAAAGGCCACAACAGCATCTATGTAAGAAATAATTCACCCAATTTGTCCAGCTAAACAATTCTGTCAAGTTTACCAAGGGCTGCAAAATTGGCAAACTGCCTCGTCTCCTCTGAGAAGTGTAGAGGTGCTGTGGGCTTAACCCTTATGTTTGCTGTTTTAATAACTGATTTTGTGAACCCTTCCTCAAATCAGCTGTAGTGACCTTATGCAAATTACTGGTTTTAATAAGGATTTCTGGTACAACCAAAGTGGAGCTGGGCAGCAGTCAGCTGTGTCTGTGACAGTCTGTGGGCTTGCTTGTGCCTTTGGGCACTGCCTAAAGGTGCACAGGAGATGATGCAGCTTGTCAGGGATGTGCCTGAGAGTTCCCACCCTGAAAGAGAGGAGGATCCAAACCTTGTGCAGAGCTACCTCCCTTGCCTTCCATCAGAAGAAAATGCCTCCTTGAAGCCAGTGTGTCATTTCTCACCTCCAGCCACACCTGTTGATTGAGTCCAACGTGGTTGTGGTATTAAGGAGCAGGCTGCTGATCTCTCCAATAACTTCCTTTTTTTGCAGAGTTTTAGCTCACTGATGTGTGTGTGTGCTGTGCACATGTAACAGATAATAGATTTCTTTAAAGATACTTCTTGTTGAAATGTCCCTTAAGAAGTGCCATACTGATAAAACCCTCCCACAATAAACCAAAGCCAATCCTGTTGTCCATAGGTATAGGGCTGAGCTAAGTACTCAGGAAAGGCTTGGGACAGATCACCACCTTGCTCACCCTTTTCTTCAGTAGCAGATGTCCTAGGTGTTAGCAGTGATATCCAATCTATCTTTCTGAGTCAAATACCCTGATAAGGACATGTTCATGGATGGAGATAAAACTCTTCTGTATCCAGGAGGTATTCATCAGTTTGTTCCTGTGCATCTAAGCTCTAGAGTATGCATGCCAGCAAGAGTATAAGCTGCAATGTGGTCCACATTCCAAGTAAATCCCCTTCCAAATGATATCAGAAAAGAATGTATGACACAAGAAAATGTCTTAGAAGGCTGAAATTTGGCTGAGATAGGCTCACGTAGGAGATTACACTGGCAAAAGGAAAATGTCTGTAAAATGCTGACACATGAGCTAAAGTACAAGTGAGAATGGCATTCACCCAAGGTTGTGATATTAGGAGGAAATAGATGAACTAGACATGTGGTTTTTGTTCCAGGGAGCCTTTAAATAAGGTGGTGCTGGATGCTCTTCTGGTAAGGTAGTAAAGAAGAAGCAATAGTCCAATCAGACATGTACATATGACAAATGATTTTCACCATGCTCCAGATGCAACCTAAGAGCTGAAGAATTTACACAATCTGCCCAACGAAAATTAAGCCTGGTCTTTATAAAGTCTGTTTTTAGAAACACAAGTCCCCTTTAACAACACACCCACAGAACTCCCAAGCACAAATGCCAGTGTCAAATTATTCCTGTTGTACAAATGGGATCTCTTGGAGCAAGCTCATGAGTTTTTAACATGGTACTGGATAAAAGTGGACAGGTATATCCCATGGAAGAAAAAAAAAAGGAGAGTAAAGATAGGTTAGGGTTTATGATGTAATCCTGGGCTTTGAAATTGTGATGTGATTTCCAGCTCTGTTATACCCTCCATGAGTCCTTACTGAGTTTCCACTTCTTGGTATCAAACACAGGGAGAAAAATGGGTATTACTGGGAAGGAAACACCTTTGAGAAAACACAGCACCACTTTAGCACCACCAAAGAATCTTGGAGCATCCTTTTGGCAAGTTGCTTTAAGCACCTAAGAGTTCCATGGTGAAGATGAAGAAAGTCAAAGTTTTTCTCTCTAGTTTGCAAACCTGGAGAAGAACTATATGTCAGCTGTAACTCTTACAGATATAGTGGCTAACCACTCTTTTGTGAGTCTCCAGGAAAAAGCCCAACACAACAAAACTGAAGGCATAATCATAACATGACTTAGGGTTTTACTGTGTATGTCTGAAGCCTTGTGCATTCCTATCCCTCGACAAAGAGCTATGGGAAAAAAATTGCATTTTTGCCTTTTATTAGTAGTACTGAAAAGGAAGACAAAGCAGTCCCTGCTTGCTGCAAGGAGATTGGTCTGCATGACCTTTAAAGGCCCTTTCTAACACAAACTACTCTGTGATTCTGTAATTATTAAGTAAAGCTCTTCAGCTAGCTCTCCTTTCTGTCTTCTGTATTTTAGAAGGATTTTTATGGAAGAAGTTGGTCGGGTTGATAAAACCATGGACAGTTTAGATGAAAAAAACAGCTGTCCTGCTTTTTTCTGCAGTGGAGCTGCTCCTGTAAGTGAGCTGGTGGAGGGAGAGGGGGAACCTGCTACGTACAGTAGATGTCTGTAGAAATGAAGGAATTGAAGAGTGTATTAGCACCCTGAGCTTAGCTGCTTCTCTCACTTGCTTCTACAGAAGCAAAATTATGCTCTGTCCTTGCTGTGGTTTAACCCCAACTAGGAACTAATTGCCACACAGCTGCAGGCTCACTCCCCGCTCCATAGAATGGGGTGTCAGGGAAGGGAAAAAAACATGTAAACCTCCTGGGTTGAGGTAAGAACAGTCTAATCACTAGAAAAAACTAAACTATAACAATTATTATAATAATGATGATAAAATATACTACTACTGCTAATGATAACAGTAATATCTGTAATGGAAAACACCAAAACCTAATAAAAAAGCCCAACAAATGATGCACAACACATTCACGTGCTGACTGGTGCTCAGGCCACCCCCAGCAGTGGTTGGCCCCTCCTGGACAACTCCTCCCAGTTTGTGAACTGTGGAGAATGTTCTACGGTGTGGGATATCCCCATGGCCAGTTCAGGTCAGTTCTCTTTGCTGTGCTCCCTCCCAGCTTATTGTGCATCTTCTCACTGGCAGGGCCTGGGAAACTGAGCTTAAGGTGAACACAACTCAGCAACAATTGAAAAAATTGGTGTGGTGTCAACATTATTCTCATACTGAATTCAAAACACAGCACTGCACTGACATTGGGAAGAAAATGAGTCCTGTCCCAGCTGAAACCGGGATGGTATCCAACCCTTATCCACCATTCATGTCATGCCAGGTCCCACACTTCCCAATGCATCATTAGCTTTCTGATCTTTTGATGGGTTTTCAGACAGCTGTCATTCCCTTAGTCTATGGACCATCTCTGTAAAAGTCTGTTGAGTTCATGTGGCCCATGACCTTGGGTTTTATCTGTCATAAGAGCCTTTCAGGGCAGGAGAGGTGGTGTGTGGTGTTGGATTGTTGAACTTCAAAGTCAGTCCTGATTCCTTCACCACAGCCCTTGTCCATCAAAGCTCCTTCCTCGTTAGTGTGGTGATCAGGGGGAGTTGGGTCCAGATTCCCGAACATGGAGTAGCAGAGATGGGCACTGCGAGGTGTCCAGTGTGATGGTGAACACAGAGCCACTGTGGAAGCTAATTCTCACCCAGAATCAAATCCCATTGAAACACACACTGAGCTTCCCCATCCTCCCTATTTACCCACCAAGTGCAGCCAGGTCCTTGTTGTAAAAGCAATCCTATGGATCAGTTTGCCTTTGCCTGAGGCAGGAATAGCCCAAACTGCTTTCCCAAGCATATTTTTAATGTGTTCTCCAGGAACTTTATCCCTTTCTACACTGCATAAAAGTTTTGATTGGGCAGGGAACCAGAACAGTCCTTTACTCATTTTTCATAAAAAGATTCAGACTCACATTGAAGACCAAGTGCTGCTGAGTTTGTGCCCTGCTGGCTCCCGGCAAATTGACCTCAGTGGGAGCACTGGTGGAGTGAGGCACCACGCAAAGGGACCAGGCAGACTCTCAGTGACATTAAGAGCTGGCTACCTGGGCACTGGCTCTCCTAAATTCAATAGCAGAAGCATTTTTATGGCTGACAAAGGCTGAAGAGAAATGAAAATTTTGGAGGCTGTTTGGAATGCAGATCAGATTTAAAGTGCTTATGGTCTCCTACCTTAGACTTTTTCTGCAGGCATCAGGAAACTCCTTGGAAACATCACTTAGGAACATACTATTTTAGCTGATAAATTTCATTATAAATGGAAAAGATGTTCTAGATTCTGAGCCGCTTTTGCCATGGAGGAGTAATCTTCAGTTGCAAACTGAATTGTTTTCCACGTGCACACAAATTGTTCAAGAATTAAACCTGAATAAATATGAAGGGATGAAAGCAGAACTGTAACATAGCCTAACACATAGATTAAATGTCCCAAAGAGTTACCCAGCTGCTAGGGATTTCTCATGTGGAACTGTAAGCTGGGAGTACACAGCTACTTGCTTTGGCTAGGAGTGGAACAAAAGGAGAAAACAAAAGCAGGAAATTACCCACTGAACAGATAATAATTAAAAAGAACTATCTGATGTGACTTAGAGAAAATTTCTCTCAAATAAGAGATCATAAGTATTTTGGAGTGGAGAAAAGTGAGCATGGGAAATCCAATATTCAGTAGCCTCATGACAAATTGATATGGTCTAAGTCAAAAATAGCAGGTGGTTTCTGCAGCTAGTAAGGGAAAACCTTTTTTTATTTATTTGATAATGCTACTGGTTTGTTTACAGGAGTGGATTCGGTGGTGTGTAACAGAGTTCTGCTATTCCCACTGTGTGAATTATGTGCATTTTGTCACGTAAAATTACTTACATGTAATAATTTATTTGTCTTAGTTTTGCTTTGTTCTGCAGATATCCTAAGAAGTTAAGAAGAGGAACTTACATAAGGATATTGGACTTGTTTGAATACATTTTTAAAAAACAAGTATTTCATCAGCTCAGGTTTGATCAGGGTCCTAAACCACATTGATTAGCTGGAAGCTGCACAATTGTACCCTGTGTTCTTACAGTGGGAAGGATGACTTTAATTCCCTTAGTCTCCCAAATAAATCCCTACCTGGTTAGTTAAATGAATGAGTTTTAACTCAAATCAGTGTCTTACAGTCATAGTTTTGCAATTAATAGAGTAAGAAAGCTGTCCTGAGACCTGATGAAACATATCAGGCATTTGAATTCTGTCTACTTACAAGAAGTTGCTTTTGATAAATCTAAAAGGTGAGACTGCACCTAACAAATAATTTGTGGATATATTCCAGAAAGAAGCATAGACTGATTTCAGAACAGAAAAAGGAAATTCACTAAGACTGCTGTGAGTTATTCACTGATGATTATTCATAATAAAAATACCCTCAAAAACATTTATCTAGATGCACTATCCCTGCCTTGCTGACAACCCACAGCTGATATGGATCAGTGCGAGTTTGTCAAGAAGCTAAACCTGTCTACAGAAAGAAGTTGAATCTCTTGAGCCTAATACAGCTACAGTGTCGCCAAACACCCAGGGAAACAATCATAATCCAAAATAAACACTACTCAGATTAAAATATTAATGTATTTTTATGCAATTCTCTAGACTTGTTTAAATAAATCCTTAAAAAGCCCTATTTTTTTAAACAGTGCTATTTGTTCCTTGCGCAATCCTCGCATTCTTCTGTGACCCTTGTAGCAAATTTGGCTTAGGTAGGAGCTAATAATTTGACACTGTGATGTCTGTGCTATTATTCTTGCGTTAAACAGTAGGGGCATAATAATCATCTGTGTATCGATAAAACAATGCCCATGTTTACAGTTTTTTGAACAATACCAGAGCTACATTTGTAGAAAAAGTTGTATGTTGCAATTTCTGTGTTGAATAAAATAAAATTCTAGGCTATTCACAAGCTGGAGATTGCTGTCCATGGTGTTACTTGGAAAAAAACAAGAGGAGAGTTAGTTTGTGACCTGCAAATTGAAGGTACTGAAGTGTCAAGGAAAACGAAGAGTGTGATTAAGCTCTTCCCATGTGAACTGGAAAAGCTTATTAATACCATGGTGGTTTATCAAGCTTTCTGACAGCATTTTCTGGAAGTTTTTCAGGGCAGATTCTTTGGTTAAGCTTATTCACATGTGTTTGAAGTTAGCTTGGATACAGATGAATCATATGTTAATATAATACTAGACCTAAATGAGTTTATGAGCATAAAGCCAATAGGCATTCAGTAGAAACCTGGTCCCTTTTAACTATTCCAGCAAGCAGTCATCAGCTGTGGGAGGAATAAGTATATGAGTACATTAATGCCTTAATCACACTGAACACATTGTATTATCTCAGCTGAAGGCCTTGTCATCAAACCACCTAATTTATAATAACAACAGTGCCCTGGTAGAATGGTGGGCAAAGCGGGGAAAGTCCATGATGGTTTATTTCACAGAATCACAGAATATACTGGAAGGAAGGGACCCACAAGGATCAACAAGTCCAACCCACAGACCTGCACAGGACTATCCACAACAGATATACCACCTTCCCAAGAGTACTGTGCACACAATTCTTGAGCTCTGTGAGCCTTGGTCCTGTGACCACTGCCCTGGGGAGCCTGTTCCAGTGCCCAACCACCCTCTGGGGGAAGAACATCTTTCCTAATGTCCAACCTAAACCTCTCCTGACACAACTTCAGCCCATTCCCTCAGTCCTGCCCCTGGTAATTACAGAGAAGAGATCAGTGCCTGCCCCTCCTTTGCCCCTCACAGGGAAGTTGTAACTGCACTGAGGTCTCTCCTCAATCTCCTCTTCTCCAGACTGAACACACCAAATGACATGAGCCCCTCCTCACACAGCATCTCCTCAAGGCCCTTCACCATCTTCATTGCCCTCCTTTGGACACTCTCTGATGGCTTCATATCTTTCTTATATTCTGGTGCCCAAAACTGCTCCAATATTCCAAGTGAGGCCACCCAGGACAGGGTTGACCCTCCTGGCTGCCAGGGCACTGCTGGCTCATGTGCAAACTGCCACTGACCAGGACCCCACCCCTTTCCTGACACTGCTTTCCAGCCTGTCATTCCCCAGTCTGTCTGTGTATCCAGGGTTGACTCATCATGCAGAGTCCAGAACTTTCTCTCATTGGAATTCATCTCATGGGTGACTGCCCAGTCCTCTGGTTCATTGAGGTCTCTCTGCAGGTTCTCCCTGTCTTTGAGGGAGTCAACAGCTCACCCGAGTTTTGTGTCATCTGCAAACTTGCTCAGTATCCCTTTGAGTCCTGCATCCAAGTGATTTATGAAGATGTTGAAGAGCACTGGCCCTGGAATGGAGCCCTGTGGAACCCCACTAGTGACATGTCACCAGTCTAATGTCACCCCATTCACTATTTCCCTCCACTGTGGTCCACGTAGTTGTACAGATTCACAGCAGCTGCTGAGGACTGGGTAATTTTAAAAATTAGAGCCTCCTAAAGGTATTAATACACTGAATTAAACTGATGAAGCAGTGAGCATTGAGTTCTGCTGGTGCCATGCCAGGGGAGCATATCCTGTGGAAAATTCTGCAGAAGGCTGTGGGAGAAATTGGGTATTATATTAATTAGTGCCTCAGAGCAGCTCAAGTGTGTGTGTGAAAGAAAGGGACAGGTTGAATTTCATGGAGATGAGGGAATGTCCTGTCCCACACACCAGCCCTTGTGAGCCGCACTGGGCACCCCAGAGCATCTGTCAGTCACAGGCAGTCCAGGAGCACATACGCTATATATATTTACAGATATACATACACACACACACACACACACCCCCTATATCACACCCAGGATTCCCTAACTCTAAGCCAGCCCTGGATTGTCTGGCACAATGAAAGTACTTCCTGGGGTGGGATGTGGACAAGGTGGCCAAAGCCAATAAAAGGAGTGCTCTCCATCTTACTTTGAATACTGCCACCTGGACACCTGAAAGGTGGACTTTCAAAGGACCATGGTGGTAGTTATAATTTTCTCTTTTTCTCACTCTTTCTTTACTTCTTCTTCTCCTAATCTCCCTTTTTAGTATTTTGGGTAGCTTGAGACCAGATGGGTAGGAACAAGGGGAAGTGCTGGATTCTGCACGCGGGATGGGACAACCCGGGATGTATGGGCAGACTTCAGAATAAGAGTCTGGAAAGCACTGCTGGAAAAGGGACCTGGGGGTCCTGGTCAGTGGCAAGTTTAATCTGAGCCAGCAGTGCCCTGGCAGCCAGGAGGGCCAACCCTGTCCTGGGGGGGCATCAGGCACAGCATTGACAGCTGGGAGAGGGAGGGGATTGTCCTGCTCTGCTCTGCACTGCTCTGGGGTGGCCTCACATGGAATATTGGGGCAGTATTGGGTGCCAGAATATAAGAAAGATATGAAGCCATTAGAGAGTGTCCAAAGGAGGGCAATGAAGATGGTGAAGGGCCTTGAGGAGATGCTGTGTGAGGAGTGGCTCATGTCATTTGGTGTGTTCAGTCTGGAGAAGAGGAGATTGAGGAGAGACCTCAGTGCAGTTACAACTTCCCTGTGAGGGGCAAAGGAGGGGCAGACACTGATCTCTTCTTTGTAATTATCAGTGACAGGACCTGAGGGAATGGGCTGAAGTTGTGTCAGGGGAGGTTTAGGTTGGACATTAGGAAAGATGTTCTTCCCCCAGAGGGTGGTTGGGCACTGGAACAGGCTCCCCAGGGCAGTGGTCACAGGACCAAGGCTCACAGAGCTCAAGAATTGTGTGCACAGTACTCTTGGGAAGGTGGTGTGTCTGTTGTGGATAGTCCTGTGCAGGTCTATGGGTTGGACTTGTTGATCCTTGTGGGTCCCTTCCAACTCAGCACATTCTGTGATATTCTGTGAAGTTGGATGGGTTAGCATGTGCTAAGTCAATGCCCTGTGGAATGCTCTATTTTGGTTGAATGTTACCCTTTAAACTTTTGCCAAGTGCTCTTACTTTCTAAAGTTTACCAGTAAAAGTATCCCCTGAGAAAATGTGGGCAGCTTTTCTCCTCTGCACTCCTTCTTAAGGTGTTAAAAGAACTGAAGGCTCTTCTGATATATCTGGAGTGGAGATATTGTTGGAGCTCAGGGCCTGCCAGAGCCAGTCTTACAGACTGCCAGAAAATCAGTGAGCATTTGCTGTTAAAAAGTTGTCAAAATACTCTTGTAAAAATAGATTTACTGTGAGTAATGATAAAAAACAGGTGAAAAATGTGTACAGCTAATGAGTGAACAGAAAGCCAAACAAGTTGGAAGTGCTTTAAATGCCATTTTTGTTGCTGTTAAAGGCCATTTTTCTAATTATGTCAACAGTTATATATAAAGTGGAGATGTATTTTATGTCCAAGTGAAGTTGAACAGTTTAGAAAAGATAATAATCTCTTGCTAGGGATTCAGAAGGTTCTCAAAAACTTAGAAGCAAACTGTATTCTACTGCAGGTTTTTCTAGAGCAGTAATGTCCAGGATAAGAGATGGTAGTTTTTTGGGGAAGGCAAGGCTGTTGCATCTGGGAGCTGGGTCCTTGCTGTGCCTCACACTGTGTATTCTCCACCTGAAGAAACCCTGGCATGAGAGAAGGAGAGGACCCAAGGTGGGCATAGAGAGGCTGCCTGTCTTAGGTGATAGAGGGGCCACAGAGAGCTTCCATGCATTTATGTTTGCACACAGGGCTGAGGACTGCTCTCATTTGAAGACTTGCAGTGACGAGGATGAAGATTTTAAAAGGCAAGAATTTGGGAATGGTACAAACCATGACGTCCTTGAACCAAACTTATATTGGTAATTAAAGGAAAATTACTGTTAGGTCAGTCTTTTCCTAATTGGAATGGTTTCCTTAAGAAAGGGCTATGGAGTACCTGGTAAATGCTCAGCTGTCTAATTGGATCAGTCTTGTGTCTTGATATGTGTTCATGTAGCTGAAATAAGAAAAATGTGAAAAATCCCACAAATGTGATAGAGTAAAAACACTTACTCATCACCTGATCTGTATGTTTATGTACACTTCACACAGAGATAAAATAGATGGGTTTTTTTCTGTCTGCTCGCGGTTATGTTTTTATCTCCTGCCTGTTAAGGCCCTGCTGGAGAAGAGAAGGCTCCTGGGAGGCTTTGCTGTGGCCTTTTCAATACTTTAAGGGGGCCTCTAAGAAAGGTGAGGACAGACCTTTAAATAGGGCTTGTAGTGACAGGACAAGGGCTAATGTTTTTGAACTAAGAGAGGGTGGATTCAGGTTAGATTTAAGGAAGAAATTGTCTACAAAGAGAGTGGGGAAACACTGGCACACGTTGCCCAAAGAGGTGGTAGGTGCCCCACATCCTGAAACATTCAAAGTCAGGTTGGATGGGGCTCTGAGAAACCTGGTCTAGTTGAAGATGTACCTTCCCATGGGAGGGGGCCTGAACCAGGTGGCCATTAAAGGTCCCTCCCATCCCCAACTATTCTGTGATTTTTCTGTGTTCAGTTCTTTGCACCCAGCTGTCTGAACATGGTGTGTAGACTTTGTAATTCAGTGGTGGAAATAAGATCAGTGATACAACCCATGTCAGGCAATCAATCAATCAGTCAATCAGTGAATCAGTCACAGTATGCTGGTTTTACAGGCATTTCAGAATATCACCTTATTTCCACACCAGGTCTGATGAACTCAGCAGCACATTGCAGGGTGGTGGTGGTGGTGAAATTTTTTCTCGCTTTAGAGAAAGTATCTTAAAACACAGAAAAGACTTGCTGTACGGGGCCTTGTCAGCCTGTTTCCCTTCCTGGTTTCTTTCTCTTTCTTACCTTGTTCTGTCATTGTATCTTCACCGCCCGAGATCTTCTAGCATTTGCCTTAAAAAGTTCTGCCCCCTCTAAGCACCATCAGCAGTCACCCCTTGGAGGGTCCTGTTTCTTTTTCTGTCTTGTCTGGAATTCATACATCCATTTTCTGCCCCTCTGCAAACTTTGAGCAAGTTAGTAATTGTACTCCAGGTGGCATGAGAGTGAAGTTGCACAGATGAATTTGTGCACAGTGAATTTTTTTGTGAAGTATGCCTGAAAAGTTCTGGAGCATTTTTGCATCTGAAATACACCAAACAATTTATATTTGTAACCTACTAACACATTGTGTTAGTCATTAAAGACACATGAGCTGAATCAATACCAAGCCTATTGACTTATGGCAAAAGATTGGATTACTGGTGTAAATATTATTTATTTCTGGCCTATTCTGGAACATGGTTATGCTTATCTAAGCAATTTTCCCTGCGCTCTCTTAAGAGTCTTTTTTCTCTAAGATTCCAGTTTTCCTTTTTTTTTTCTTCTCTCTCATTGCCTCTCTGCTTCTCTTTTTATTTAATGATCTTCACATCATAGAAGCCAATGAAAAAATTGCACGGGTTGAAAATATTTCTTTCACTCCTTGTTATTTTCAAGTGGGAACTGCTAGAGGAGGCACTCCTTGTGCTGGGTCACTCAAGGGACTAAGGATCAAATTCCCAAATGTACCTTGAGTTGCTTACACAGCTCTTACATCCCAAGTGACCATCACCCATGCCTGGTTGCTGGGACTGAGCTGAGATTCTCCATAATAGTTTTCCAGTGCCCCCAACAGAAAATTTTACCCTTCAGTTTTGTGTCACTGACCAAAGACAGACATGTGTTAGTATTGGTATGACTAAGACATTCTGATTGTAGAGAGGCAAAAGGGGATATTGGATTATTTAATAGGAGCAGGCCTATTTAATAGGCAAATTAATTAGAGGAATGATGCCTCTGCAGTAGCATTTTATAAGGTCTGTGCTTTAGCAGCAACAAAAGAGCTGCAAATGCCAACATTACACATTACACTTACTTCATGAGTTTAGGGTTTGTCATAAGGCCCAAAAACCTTGAGCTTAGAGATTAAAATCAGAGTTTACACACCTGGGATTGTGATGAGTCAGACCTTGAATCTACTCTTAAGTACATAAATCCTGAGAGAACTTCATGTCTTTCCACACCAGCTTCTAAAATTGATAAAATCACATCCAACTTAAAAGATTGGTTAAAAGATTTTTACATAAAAGTCATTTTTCAGACATCCAGATGAAGAATGCCAATATTAACTTCTGGAATTTTCATACAGACAAGTCTTTTAAAACATCAGAGCTTCTGGGCTAGAGTACAGAGAAGAGTTATGATTTTAATTTGGGGTTTGGCCTTTTTTAAAATTTTATTTTATGCAAATGTTTCCTACTTAATTTCTGCCACTGTATGGAAGGATTTCCCGGTTATGAAAGGTTTGTAATGGTCTTATATAACTTTTTTTAAAAAAATGTTTGTATTCCAAACCTGAAACTTTCACTTTTCTCTCTTTGAATTAATGTCAGTGTAGCTGAGAAATGACATTCAGTACCTAATCCAAAAAGGGAATCCTTGTCATGAGTTCAAGAATCAAGGTGAAATACTGAGAAAACAGCAGCTTATGATCAAAAAAGGAAATTAAATTCAAAGAAATGACAGAAAAAAAAGTGCAAGGATATTATCACCTGAGAAAACTGGAATACTGATGGCTTTTATCCCAAGCCTGAAGACAACAAATACTTATGGGCAGCAGCAAGTTATGAAATAGAGAGTAATTTGTGCTGGATCACCCTGATGGCCTCCTTTTGCTGAGGCTCTAGTGACAAGGAAAGAATAGCAGATGAGATATCCTCTGCCTCTAGCAAGGAAAGGAAGTACTTTGGAGGGCGCATTGACCCTGAGAAGACCAGGAGTTTTAGTTTCTGGGGAAGGACAACAAAAGCAAGAGATGAATGACAACCCTGCCCCATGGGAGCAGAAAGAGACACCCAAAGGCACGGTGGGAGTTGGCCAATATCTTTGTGCAGTTGCTCTCTGTTGGTTTGGGAAGGTCCTCGTGGCTGGAAAGTTTGGGTCTGGGTTTTTTTTTTCACATGAAATCTTTAGAATTGTTTCATGTTCTATGTCTGTCCATCCTGCTTTAGTCTTTTTCTAAGCACATGCATGGGTAGTGCTGGTAGAGTTGCTCGGTACTGGAATTAGAAGTCTTCTAAATATACACATTCTGTAAGTTTAGCTTTTTTTGAAAGTTAGGTTCACCTTTGTTATTTGACTAAATTTAACTTTGACAGGACTTGAAACAAGCAGGATTATGTTTATTTCATAGGCAGGAAATACAAGAAATACTGATCAGAGCTGATTCCATTGTGACTAGAAAGGAAAGCCTCAGTTCACTCAGGTGCTTATCCATGACATAACTTGGAAAATGAATAATGCTGTTGACTCCAGTCCAGCCATCCCTTTATCCCACCCCATGGGAACAGGGGTTCAGAGGAAGAGTTTTCAAAACCTTGAGTTATGGTGTATTTCTGCTCCTCTATACAGGTATAGGTTTTTGTCATCTTTTAAAACTTTTTTGGTTTAATTGTCATGATAATGAGTTATGTTATAATATATTATATATGTTATATATATGAGTTATATTATATATGAGTTATAATGAGTTTGGTTTAACTGTCAGGATAATGAGTTATGAAGTGGGATTTCTTTTCCAGTCTGAGGTGAACTTTTGAAGAGCCCCTCACGTAGTTTGGGTTGATTTTTATTTCTTTCTGATATTACGTAAGGATTCCTGAATTTTTGTCTTCTAAACAACCAAACAAAGTTGTTGAGAAATCTATTCTGTTGTAATTTGCACAGAGCCTTGACTAACTACTTGGTCTCAATCTGAGCTCAGTTCTTTTGGGAATTGCTAATGAACAGGATATGGATTCCTATTTCCTTCTATCAACAGGGATGCTGGATCCTTCTGTGTAGAAGTTTCATCCATCAATAGGTATGGAAATCATCATAATGCTCTCTTTGGCTTCTGCTAGTGCAATACTATAAATGTATCAGTGGTGGAAACTAATAAACTGATTTTATTTATATGTTAACAGGTATAGCAGATTCTGAACTGAACTTCCTTCTGAATAAGAGAATTATGCTTCTGTGCATGAGGTCTTCTATATCTGTTCACCAAAACATTATTTTGGGAGGAACTGAGCTTTTTTTGAAGGTGAAGTTTGCTGCTTAGGATGTTCATAGTAAAAAAGGGGCTTTAGCATGGTCTGAGGTAATTACGTGAGGATCTAATTTTGTCAGGGTATTCTGCTACAAAGTTCCTGTGGTATTGCATCACTCCCACCACCCACTTTGGGACACTCTATGGTGCCAGAAATGCTCATTAGGCCTCAGTCTTGATTATTGCACGTGGGCAGTGAGGTGCCCCTTGAGATTTCAGAAACACTGTCTGCTCCCAGAATTTCTGTTGTCTAGTGAGCTCCTGTTTTCTAACAAAAAAACCTTGAGACTATTTCTCTGTCTGAACAACAGATCAAGTAGAATAATGTTTTTATTACTGGAATATTCAAAGAGAATTCCAGTAACTACTGACATGATTGTGGCCAGAATGGAAATTCACTGATGACTAAGGTCAATAACCTCATGACCCTACAAGCAGAGACCCTAAGTGGGTCCCTTTGAGCTCTCTTGGACTGCAGCAGCCTGTGACCAGAAAGCCTTCTCTAAGAGGAATGCCTCTCGGAATTCACAAGCTCTTCAGCTGGTGATATGTGGAGGACTGTTGCCAAAAGCTAACAGTGGAGCCTGGGCTGGTAGTCTCACTCCTTACAGCTCAGTCCCTCACTTGTTAAGAAGGTGAAAAGGCATGCAACACGAGTATTGCACTGACCTCGAGGGGAATTTGTCACAGTTATACCTTTGTACATACTTCTTCATGCCTTAGTGCATGTGTATTATGAATGTTGCTATTTTCAATTAAGTTAAATTTATCCTTAAGTCAGATTCATGGTTAAGTTGGTGTTGTGTTTATAGAAAATCCTATTGAATCATTTTGTAAGTGTTAAATTAGTCAATTGTTATGTTGATTAGGTATTGTTATGATTAAGTGCTGTTACCTCCTTTAGCTCATACCCCAGTCTGAAGCTACAATTCTCAAATTCTCACGTGGGTGAACTGTGAAACCTACTTGTGTTGATCCCTTGCTGGTCATTCTTTAAGCAACTTGAATGACTCATTTGCAACAGATGCAAATAAAATGTGGTAGGGATCCTTTCATTGTGCTTTAATGGATTTCGTAAACATGAAACTCCTTTAGGACATTTATCATTGGTATTAAGTTTTTTGAATAATGAAGATGCCTGAGAGAGACTAGGGTCTTCAAAAAGAATCCTAAAGTGTTTTAAGAGTATATTAGTCACCACGGATTTTGGTTTGTAAGCTGTTATAATGCGTTCACAAATAATCACTACGTTTTTCTTTCTTCAGAATTCTGAAGAACGTTCATTCCTTCATTGTTCTTTCCACAACTCCAGCTGGCAGGAAAAGCCCAAATCTCTTCTACTTCTCTCTGTTTTCCATTTCCTTCCTGGGCCCGTTGTTCTCCATACCCTGCCCTGTTCTAAGAAGGTCTCATCTGAAATTCTTCTGCCCACCCTCCTTTCCTCCACACTGAGTGTGGATTTGGCACTGCAGGTAGGAGTCTTGTCTGTTAATACATAGAACATCTGCTTCAAACACACTGTCAGCTCCCTACTGGGTCTTCTGGAGGTGATCTGCCAGGTGGTGATTTCCCAGGTCCCTTTTTGGGGCTGAGATCCTACTGGCTACTGCACTGAGGTTTTCTAATATCCATGTGCCTCATGTAATCTGTTTTCTTCCTTTGATATTTTGCCTCATGGAACATTTGCAAACGGAGGCAAGGATGGTGACTTCTGACCATCAGCACTTCCTTGGCGATCTGATTCAGGCAGATACTTTCCTTTTTCTGATGGTTGGTACTCCAGGCTCTCCAGTGTACAGACCCAGACATAAAATAGGCTCTGAAAGTGTTTGATTTTTTAATAATCTAAGTTAGTTTAATTTATCTAAATAATGCAAAATACATGGTAATTTTCAAAGATATTGTTTGAAAAACACGACTTACTGTCTTAACATGTCATTGAGGCCTGTTCAGTTCTTTTCATTAATTCACAGCAAGAGAAAGTAAGATCATCCTGAAAATACACAACCAAAGTTGATTTATTAAAACCTTATGACTCACCAACTTCCTTCTCCTTCTCAAAACTAAATTTTGGATTGAAATCCTTTTAGAAAAATTCCTGTAGGCAATAATGAGGGTGTTCTTTATCAGTCTGTGATGGATTAGATTAAGTAGAGCCCTAATTCCAGACAGTCATTTCTTGTACACTTAAATTTGACTCATTCATTGCAGCCACTTGTTTTTTCCTTTTGTGTCTTGATTCACCTCTTTTTTTTTTTTTTTTTGCTTTGATGAGTAAATGAATATGTCATTGAAAAAAAAATTGCAGTTTCTCTCTCTCTCTCTCTCTCTTAAAAAGAAGAGACTCATGGCTGAGTGGCTAAGGAATAAAATAAGAATTAAGGATTAGTGATTGGTTATCCTGGGGGTCCAATTTTCCTAGCCTGAATACTGAGCTATTTCAGAAAATGAGGTAGTATTGTTGCATGTGATGCGGGAAGGAGTAAAATGGAGAGTGCAAAATTACTAATTGATTTTGAAGAACTGGACCTTCGCTGAAAAGGCCAACATCTTAGGAGGGATAAAATTGAAAAAAGTAGAAATAATTAAGGCTTTCCAGTTATATGGCACACTGGCAGATCTAGAGTTTTGCTGAGAGACAAGCACCAAATTGACTGCAACTGAGAATTCAGAACAAGCATATTAAGTTTTTGTAGCCAGAGATGGGGTTGACGGATTCTCTTTGATAGCAATACAAAAGTGATGGATACCTGAAGAATGGAATGCTCCATAACTGAAGAGGAAGAGAGAACACTTTTGCATTTTGTCTAAAAGTCTGTACACTAAGAATTGCACTGTCTGCTGTGATTAACTGAGAAAACAAGTGACTCTGTTCCAAGAACCCCCCGGGCAATGCTGTGGCTTGCCCTGTGTCACAGGTGATGTCGAATGTGAGACAGCAGGTGTAAAACGTCTCAGATAATTTAGATGATAATGTGGTCTTTTCACCGTGCTAAAAACTGCATGTAAATCAAACTGAACCCACAGTGGATTTAATGGTGGCCAAGTGCCAAAGGAGTGGAACAAGCAGCGGGTGTGGAGCAGTCCTGAATCTGGTCCTGCCTCTCTGCTGCTGGCATGCTGTGTCTCTTCATGCCCAGTGAGGGGAATAGGAGCTCTGACCAGGCTCTGGGCTTTGTAGTTCCAACTTCCATCACAGCTGGAGGATGTTTGGGTGGAGGTTCACCTGTTGGTGACCCCCCCGACTGCTGCCACCAAGGGCTCCACAGACACTTTGCTGGGTATCTCCACACACAAAAGGTTTTATGGAAGTCAGCTGGCTCTAATACCCTTGCCTTCATTCTCAGTCTTTTGTCCTTTGCTGTGTCATGAAAATTCAAGCAATTACCTGAGAAAGGCATTGCGGACATCAGGTGGTACCCAAACTATTCCTTCTTTCGCAAGGCGTATGTTGCCTTGCCTACTAAAGTCTCCAGAAATGGTGCTGAGTGTGCCGAGCACAAGCCTGGTGGTAATATGATGGAAAAGCGGTGTAAATCTGTAATTTTCCATCATGAATTATTCAAGTCACAAACATGAAACTCGTGTATAAAGTCAGCTAAACACAATCGTTCATTTATGAAGAGAAGTCAGTCATGTGAATGCTTACCATATGGCCCCTACCAGAAGAAGCAGAGATCCATAGCCATATTTTCTCCTGGTGCACACAGGCCTAGATACATTAACTTTAATGAAGCTGCAGTTTACATGAGCTCAAGGTTTGCACTCTTTCTTTTTTAGAGGTTTTGTTGTTTTTTCTCTACTGACCTTTTATTCTTCCTTGTGTTGGTTAGAACATGGTTATAAATCCAAGCTCATAGTCTCTCCTTTACAATTGTTTTTTTGTCTCTTCTAAACCATAACATGAATATTTTGTGGGGTACACTGGATATTTTGTGCTTCACTTGATATTCCAGAGAATTCAGATATTTCAGCAACAATAAGAAAAGGGGCTTGAAAATATTACTAATATGATGGTAATAATGTTTACTATGACATATTTACATTAGGCAGGACTCACAGCAGCTCGTTTCAGAGGACTAAACATCTTTTAAGATTAGCAGCTCCTGTATTAAACATGAGCAGTGAGTTATTACAATGTGCTCTCATTTTCTCCCTCTTAATTTTCCAGCACTACCTGGTACCACATAATTATTTTTTAGAACATGGTCCACCTCTGTAATTCCTCTCTGACACCTACATTTCTTGCCCTTTGTATCTTGAGAGTGCTGTGAGAACAGGATGGCTTTTGGGGCTAACTGGAGGGTTTCTCACATGACCTCAGGAAGGTGGGCAGTAGGCAGTGGGCTGCCTCTTGGAAGCTCTGGATACAAGAGCCCTCCATGTTCAGTTTTTCCTGGACCCAGGTTATACCTTCTAAAGGTACAAAGATGAGTGAATTACACTAGGTTATTAAAAGTCTAATAGTAGATTGGGGATGAGATACAATTAATAATAAGTGACACTTTCTCAGAACGCAATAGGAAAATTCCACATATTTTTAAGGCAAAAGAATGAACTTCCTTAGATAGTTCTCAGTTAAATGTGCAAGAACATTAAAGAATAAGATTACATCTGAATGCATTGACTTAAGTGATGATTCACTACAAGTTTTCCTGAGCTGCTGGTTGGGCTATGCAGGCATAGCCAGGCAAATGTATTTTAAGCCATGCCAGGCACTCCAGGCTCAGTAACATTGCAACTAAATATTCCCGTTCTTGCCTAGGAACAACTGCCTAGGATGTTAACTTGTGAAGAAGACAAACGTGAGCACACATAAGAAAAATCTATGCTGTCTTCAAGTGCAGTGCTTTAATGTCAAATATTTGTGTCTGTTCAGCTCTTAAGAGGCAGCAGGCTGACTAACAAGGTTTAAGAGTATGTATAAAGCCATAAGATTCTTTCTCTGCAGCACATAAAAGAATAATTTTTGAGATGAGGAAGGCAGAACCATATGAAAACATGAGTCTTTGTTAGTGGTACAGCTTCGTGTGCTGCCAAGTGTAGGAACACGCTGCAGGTGAGAAGACTGAAGTGCTGAGCTGCATAAACCCCATCTCTGATGTTGGCACCTGGAGAAGGTGACACCAAATTGAATAGAGCCCTGGAGAGGACTTTAAATATCTGGAGGGATTTAAAAACATGTAGGTGTGACATGCAGGGACATGGTTTAGTGGTGGACTTGGCAGTGATGGGTTAATGATTTGAGAGGTTAATGATTTTCCAGCCTCAGGGATTCTGTGAGTCTGGTTCAAATCACATCTACCATGCAAGTACCTGCCATGGGGTGAAGATATCTTCCTCTGCCTGTCTTTCTAAGGGTCAGCAGGGGTGCTGTGACTGTTCTTCACTGCAGCACAGAAGAGCAAGAGGGCTGAGGGCTGGAGAGAAAGCTCACTCTGGTGGTAGAGTTTCTCAAGTCCTGGGACATCAGTGGAACTGGACAAGGCTGAGTAAGGGGAAAGAAAGGGACAAAACTACCACTAGTGAGGAACTGTCAGAGACTATTCCTAGCAGCTCCTTACAGATTCCTGAATGGGAAAGCAAGGACATAGTTCAGATTTTGTAACCCTGTCAACACTGGCAGCGTATTAAAGAAAACATGGAATAACAGACCTCTAAGTAGCTGCAACACCACTCTGGTTTAACTGGTATATCATACAGCTGGCACACCATCCATGCCAGGAAAAGCCTGACTTATGGAGTTAATGATACCTTGCAGTATTAAAACAACAGTAATTTTTGACTTCCAGTTTTACTTTTCTTCTTTCTTTTTTGTTCTTGAATAATGAAGCTAACCTAATAGTGTTTAGACACACAATAATTCAGTATTATTTGCATCTTGCCCAGGTCCAGGGACAAACCAGCTTTATTACTGAAATACAAAAGTGTATTTTTTTTTCCTCCTTACTTGATAGGATACCATTTTGCTGATCACATTTTGTAAAATATAAACAAGTGGGACCTGAGATAACCTGTTACATGTTTGTTTCTGATGTTTCTTGATTAGTAAATAAGTGAACTCCTCACAATTATGCAGTAAATCTACATGTGAAATCCAGTTCCTATACAGTGTCTTAACCAGCTGAATCTGTCTTTTCTCCTGACTACAAAAAAGACTGCTGTTTGGTAGACAAAAGACAGCTGCAATTTGGTTTCAGAAAGGACAAGTGAAAGTGTGGCTTTGCAAATTGTCTTAGGTCGTAGCTATGGCTTTGCTTCCGCAGAGGGGAAAGGGAAGAGGGGGAGAATAAGGAGGCAGCAGATCCTGGTTGCTTGCCACAGTCCTGAGATCTCACCTTCCCTCACACTCTTGACTCTCATCTTGGCAGCTGTAAGGGTTTGGAGGCACAAACTGTGTACTTTTGTGGTAGGGAACCTCATTTGTTTCCACATCTGAGGTTTCCTTTCATGGTCCTGCTCCGTCTGACCCAGGCTGGTAGGAAAGGGGGTTCTGCCACGCTGCTTGCATTCGAATGAAGCCACTGCTAATCAGACATCTCTCACTGCGGGTGCTGGTGAATATAGAATGCACATGGAAAATATATTCTGATGTAAATTCAATACAATTTGTTTGAAGTTTCACAGCATTCTCTAAATTGGAGGAAATGTGTGTGTGGGTAGTTCTGAATTCAGTTTGGTGTAAGCAATAGTGACAGCACATTTATCAGAGTTTTACTTAGAAATCAAATATCACAGCAAAAATTACATAGGCACCTCAGTTCACATCCAGATTTGCACTTAAATGTTGTCTCTGTTGTTTCCCTCCTGTGTTCTTTATGGTGAGCCCAGTAAAACAAAACAAACAATAACTCCTGGCTCTCTAGGACATCTATTATTGGAATCGAATACCTTTCTTACATTTTAAAATATTTTCCTCTAGCTACTTTCATATAGACTGAGACTGAAGAAGACTTTTCTGGGTTCATTACAAATCTAATGGGAAAACAGCAACTCCGTGTACTCAGTCATGATCAGGTGAAGCAAAGTGTGATGGCAATACCTGAAAGAACAAAAGAGAAAACATTAAATTCTGACATTCAGAGAGAAAACAGCAAAAATTATATTACATTTTCCATGTCGTGAAAGGTCGAATTCCGGACTGGTCACAAACCAAAGATTGGTGTTACTTGAAGAAAACCAAGAGAAAAATGTGACCCCGTGTCTTTGTGACCCATGAATTAAAGACTGAAGAATCAAAAAGAGCAAAGAATGTGATTGAGCAGCTCTTACCACGTCAGCTGGCCAAGCATTCTAAGGTCATGATGGTTTAGGAAGTTTTCTGAAAGAATTTGCTGGAAGATTTTCAGGGCAGATGCTTTGGTTAAGTTCACTAACTTCTGACCACTGGTGCCAGTTCATTCAGGTTTCGTGCTGAGGCAAAGAGACAGTAGAAGGATCTAGTTTCTTAGAATTTAATTAAATGCTCCACATATGTCTGACTGATGTGGAAAAGCTGGACTATGAATTTACAACACATCTTTTCATGTAAGTTAGAAGTTCATGTATTCTTTGGTTCATGGGTTCTTAAGCAAGGGATTTCAGACAAAATGCGACTTAAAAAATGTGGTAGGCTAGTTTCCCTTGTTTTGAAGCCCCTGTATCTTTAATGAAATTATAAATTAATAGACAGGTTTACACCCTCTGTTTTCTTATCCTTCTGGCTATGGACACAAAGAAAATAATACTGTTTGTTTCAGGAAAGTTTTTGTAAATCTTGTCTAGTTTTGTCTTTCTTTGGGTTTTGTTTCTGTGCTAAAGTAGGAGGGTTTAAAGACACCTTCCACAAGAAAAACTTTCCTTCTGCAATTCCCATGGTTTTCATGAACCTACTGAATGAGATGTGAGATTGTTAACCAGAAGAGTCAGGCAGAGATGTGTTTCCAGAAATGCACTAGGAATGGGAACATATATTTTCATGTGGCTAATATGTCAAGAGCTGGGACAGCCAGAGGCCACTGGCCTGAGCAAATGAGCAGTGACTCATGGATGTTCACTGACATTTGTCATAATGTGAACAGACTTCTTAGAAATCTTTATGGTAAAAAATAATCCAGTTTAAAGAAAATGAAGATGAAACTAACACCTGATATAACCCATGCCATTGGCTAAAAGCAGTCCTATAAAGACAAGATGCAGTGCTACAACAAGAATTAAAAAAAAAAATAAAGAAAAAAGAAACTACTTACAAGGAAAGCAAAGTATGTCTCTCCCTCTTACTGCTCATGTCAACCCAGAAAACAGAGATAACTTCTGAAATCATAGCAGAAAAGGAATTTCACATCACTTCTACTTCACTTGTAATTTCTCAGTCTCATAATACTTGCCTGTCATAGTATCAGGATGTTGTAATGATTGATCTGTTAAGGTTAATACATACTGAGATCTCCGGGTGGAAAGCACCCATAATTCTGAAACCCAGTAAACTCACCACACAGACCAGAGTCCAGTTGTTCTGGTTTTCTGTCCCTCTGATTCCTAGCAGGTATTTATCTCATAAACGTCATTTTGATAACCCAGACTGGCTCTTACTTTTGTTGCAAATGCCAAGTTGTGAAAGCCACAGGTTTCGACTCAGCAAACAGCCAAAATTTTGCTAGAAAACCTTTCTGAGGAGCTCTGCTCTCAATCTAGATACAGTGACTGGCCTTTTAAGTGCTTTGAAGAAAAGCTACAAGAGTTATCTGTTCTCTGAGAATTTTTTAATATCTGGACTTCTTCCTTTGGGGAAAGAGATTGAGAGCTCTGATAATTAAGAATTTTCTGAAGCTTATTTACATTTTTTGATTGAATGGAAAATTATATGTAAAAGACCCTAATTTGTGAGCTTTCCAGTGTGGTGGGGTTTTTTTGGTTTTTGAGAAACACTTTTAGTTGTGGATTTTGAGAGCTTTTTGGTTTTTCTTTTTCAGAGAAGGCTCCAGCCTTTCTGGTTTCTGAAGCCTAAAAATTCAGACCATGGGAAAGATTCTCTTTTTTGACTCTTACATTTCACCAAGCCTAAAAGTACTTTCTCTTTGGTTTATATTTCCAGTATGGCTACCCAGAAAACAGTGTTCTTCTCCTTTCTGCTATCCAGAAACAGAATTTTCATAAATAATTCTGTCTTGAGCTGGGAGGCCCAGAAACCCACAGATAACTTGACGTAGGACAACTGAAGTCAACACGAAGCCATGAGCCTTTCTTCTTTCATCTACATCCCTTCATTGTCCATCCAAGGATATCACCTCCAAGTTTTCCATACGGCAATGGACTGATTAAAACAGAGACCATAAAATTATAGAATATGGTGAGTTGGAACGGATCTATCAGGATCATCAAAGAGACAAAGCCTTTCTTTTTGTAAAGATAAAATCTTACATGAACTGAAGATGGCTGGCAGGAGACAGGGCATTTTCCTACTCACCTTGCACTCCTCTCTCCTTTCTCATGGTTCTTATGTGTGCAGTATTAAAGAATTTAATAGCTTGCAGATAGGCAGCCAGTTGGGAGGCTGAGGGGATGTGCTGAGCAGCACTGAGCATAGGTCCTCCTGGCCTCCTGAAGCTGACCCTCTGTATTTCGACTGTGTGAGCTCTTTTGGAGGTTCAGTTTTGTTGTTCTCCTGTGGGGTGCCCTGGAATAGTGAATTGCTGCCCCATTCCCCAGATCCACGGAAAGGAAATTCTGGTTCTCCATACCATCACACTGTCTAAATGGGCAGGTAACCAGAAACAGCAACTGCAAGAGGGGACAGTGAGCATGTTCCCTTCGGGCAGGTTTTGTTCTGAATACCAGAAATTAAAGAGTGACTTATCCAGCAACAGCTTGTGATGGCTTCTATTGCTCTAAAGACCTCTGGCATCTTTTGTAGATTTCTGGAGTTTGAAAACATCCCATAATAATATGTCTTTTCTTCTCTGCCTTAGGATATGACCTTTTTGGTTGGTGCTGTCCCTGATAAAGACATCAATCCTGACATCTTCGAAACAGCTGTTTTGATGAGCATAAATAAAATCTAGTCTCCTGGAATTCTTGATTTTTTCTGTGTGCATGTTTTGCTAAAAGGAGGGGAAAATAAATAAATAAATCTGAACGCGTAGTATCTGAATGTCTTGTACAGTGATTATATGATTAAAATTCTCTCAGAATATCTGTCTGCATTTTTGACTTACACAATGCAGCCTTAATGGCTGGTAAGTGCTGAATTTTGTCACAGATGAAAAGAACACAAGAAGTGCAAAGCTTGTTAGCATGAGCCAAGCCTGCCATTTATCTGATATTTTCAGCACACTGAATGTGAATGGCAGTTTTGCTGCCATTATGGAACTTATTTTAGACATATCAAGTGCCAATTTTCTTTCAGATCATAAAGAAAAACTAGAGAACAGGAATTTTGTTGTTTTGTTGATAAAGCTTGTCCTAGATCATCATAAAAAGGAACTGCAACAAAGCAAGGCTGCTTGGTGCACACAACGCAGTAAATAGCAGTTCTGTCACAAGTGACAGAATTAGAACCCAATTCCTGCTGATACTTCTCATCTGTGCACTAAAGTGTAATTGGATCAGAATTATGTGAGCCACAGGGAAGCACAGATACACAGTTTTGTGACTAACTGCTGAGTCTGGGGGCTGTGCTGAAGTGGCTGAAATGAAGAGGGCTGTGAGGAGACAGGGATGGTCAGAAAACTTCTCAGGCAGGTGTGCAATAGAGACCAAGTATCTTTATGTGCTTATAATGTATGAGCGCTCACTGCGTAAAAGATCACTGATTCCTGCTTTTTGCTGGATTGGACATTTATTTACCTAGCCCAAGTTTTGCCTTGAGCTTTCTTTTTGAGTTGTGGGTGAGGAGAATATTTCAGTTTTCTGAATTTTATAGCAGAAAAAAAAAGTAGGAGTTGGGCATACAGGAACCACAAACAACCAAATAAACCAAAATCGCTTCAGAGAGCAAAAGAATAATGGCAGTACCTGGTGGTTTGCTCACTCCAAAACTCTGCAGACATCCATGAGCTGTGGCTGAAGGCCCCAAATTGTGTCCTAAATGATAATACTGGGTCTTATCTGAAGCTTTTTCCTGAAGGGGTATGTGATTTGCTGGGCATTAGAGAAACAGAAGATGTGATGCATTGATTCCTGACACAGGGCATTCACATAAACTTCGATAGTGGAACATGATACAGACTTATGGCCTGTGAACCTTTTTCCTGCCTTATATTGGGAAGATGCTGCAAATGATGTCTTGAGGGTCAATTGCAGCAGAGAGATAATGTCTCATTTAATGGCTTAAATGATAAAATGGAAATGTTGTGCTAATCCAGATGGTGTGGAGCAGGGAAGGGCTGAGAGCATGATGGGTAATGGGTTTAAAATTAAATATGTTTTTGATAAATTGGAGAAAGTGCATGATATCAGCAAGATGAAATCCAGTAAGTGCAAATGCAAATGCACTATTTTTAAGTTAAATTAAAAAAAAAAAAGTGAACAAAGAGAAGTTGGGTAACAGAAATGCATTAGATCAAAGATTAAGTTTGCATCAGCTGTGCTGTTGGGGAGGAGGGAGAAGGGGAATACACTTTTAATTAAAATATCTGTAAAAAGAAAGATTAATTGTTGGATGTGGATGGAAATGATGCCCCACTCCTGGGGCCCCGTGGAGGCCAGGGCTGGGGCTCTGTGTCCCAGTGTAAGCAGAGGACTGCAGAAGTGTTGGTTGCAAACTGGAGAGAGTGCAGGAGGAAACAACAGGAGTGAGGACAGATTTATGGAACAGGACCTGCGAGACAGGTTGAATGAATTAGCTGTGTTAACCTTAGCAATATAAGGCTGAAGGGAGAAGAACAGTAGCTGTTTTCTGGAAATAAAATACTTGCAATAAGGGATGGCAATAAACCATTCTGCATGACCTCTATTTGGGGAAAGTTGAAAGTAACTTCCAGGTAATGAGAATATAAAAGATCTGGTGAGACATTGGGTAAAATTTTTACAGTAAGGATAGATGACCAATAAAAGAAGGTACCTAGGGAAGTTAAGGCATATCTTTTTTGAATGCTTTAAGAAGGAATAAGAGTAGTATCTTGTAGATATTTAAATAGAAGCAATTTAGGATGCACCAAATTATTCCCTGGGAGAGAGAGAGGATGGACAATCCTGAAACAGTAATCCTGTCCTGCAGGCTTCTAGGGATCAGGGAAGTAAAAGCTGAGTGTACAGGTCCATAGCCTCTGTCCTTCTAAAAATCATGAATTTGAAGACATCTTTTAGTTTTTCTGGAGATAGAGCACATCCGTAAGCTACTTAGGGATTTTTTCCTGTATTTAGTGGGTATTCAGGGAGCCAGAAACAGACAGAAGAGGTGTTCAGGAGAAGTAATAATGTAATGAAAATGTAGACAGATAAACATGATATGGCCTTAAATTCAATGAATTTTTTTAGTTAGTAATTTGCTCTTTTTTACAGTGAAGGTAGTAGGCAAGAGGACCTGTAAACAGCAGGTCCTAACCATCAAGTCTTTTATATTCTTGCTTTTCTTCACCACTCGCCAGTCCAAACAATATGTATTCATATCTTGTGGCTGCTGTGCTGTTCATAAACACTATCCTGTATTATCTGCAGTGTTTTCACACAGAAGAATATACACTTCTCCCTTTCAGTAAGTTGTTTATAAGTAGCTCACAAGTGTGGTTAAATAGATCACAATTAATACACTGGTTTCAAAACTCTGAAAGATGTTCTTGGTTTGGGCAAAGGGTTGTAACTGGATGACTTTTCTGGAATCCCTTCCACCCCTACTTTTTCACTATGTTTACCTTTTCATGACTCAAACATAAGAAATTCAGAACATATTCCTAAAAATGGAGTTTATAGTACAGATGCGCTGGCATTTTCATGTACAGCATGGTGGGATTTTAGGGCTAAGCAGAGGAGAATACAAGGAAAATGTTTCTTCTCTTTGTAACTCTCTCATGGGACATGCCCTCTTCCCCCCCCCCCCCAAAAAAAAAAACCCAAACCAAAAAAACAACCAACCAACCAAAAAACCCCAAAACAAAAAAAACCTGACAGAATGAGAATGTAAGGTTCTCTCACAGGAGAGAGTAGAAGCATCTCTTCTAAGGTTCATATTAGACTATTTTGGGGAGGGAGGAGATAAGTGACTTCCCCTAAAATACTTTAGGACACATAGGGAACTGGGGGGTCTTCTTCTGTTTTCATTGAGTCATTTAGCAATTTTTATAATTTTTTAAATTATTTTTACTGACTGTTAATCAGAAGGACTAAACATGCAGGGCTTCTGTTTTAGTAGGAGATTGTATTTGTTCAAATGGTTAAAAATTTTCTGACCTTGGATCTCTTTCATTGTGTAATTGTTCCATTCTCTTAATTTACTTGGTAGTGAGACTGAAGAGACAAGGTTTCAGAAAAGGTGTCTGCTTTGCTTTTTTATAAGCTGACTTTCTTGCATAAAATTCCAGTCAAAACTCTGATTGCATGAGCACTTCAAATTTATACCACACTGAGAGAAGCATTTGATCTTCTATTAGTTGAATCAGATCTTTGCTACTTTCATCCTCCTCTACAGGCAGATTTTAAAGACTTTATTCTGTTTTGTTAAATAAGGAATAGTGTGTGAAAAAGAGGAATTTTATCCCTTGGCAATCTCCTTAAAAAAATATGATCTTTTGTCCCTGTGTTCTTTCTGAGCAGTTAAGCAACCTTTACTACACTTTGAGGCAGGGGGGAGCTCTTGTATCTTTACACCTTCCTGTACATCAACAAGTGAACTTTGTGAGGACAAATGTACGAGATCTTGGTACTCTGTCCAGGAGACAACCTGGAATCAAGGAAAGTGGTAATGTCTAGAGATAGTGAAATGTTCTCACTGGTCTCTACATCTTTTCCCTAACCAGAGATCTGTGGCCTCAGAGAAGGGTGCAAACTATCATGAAAAGTTTTGGAGGGAGCTTTTTATATGGATGGTCAGCTTAGGATAGGGAGCTATGTGGAAAGATGAGAACTCAATTTATCTACTATTAGTAATTGCAAACCTCTTTCATTTTGCAGACAAGTTTTTGGATCCTTTCAAATCCTATTATCATCACATTTTTATTTAAGTACACAAGGAGCAATTGGTGTGATGCTGCAAAGATATTTCTCATTTCTAACCAAAGACAAAATGGACCTAAATATTTAAAAATTATTTTTCCAGCAATTTTTAGGCTTGCTTATGTTAGCATGAGTGTATGGATTTGTTATTCTATAGTAATTTGTGTATCACTGTTTGAGGTTTTCCTCCCTACTATGGGCTTTACAGGTTTCCATGAATTGAGGAGCACTGCCTGTGGTTACAGCCTAACTGTAGGAAGGGTACATATCCATCATGAAGCCCAGAACACAATTGTCTAGATGGATAGTAATAGATTTTTGCCTTTGTCTAAGGGTGTGTGTACTCAGCAGTCACTCTATGGTCCATAATCCTGAACTGACACCTTGTAGTTTCCAATGTCATGGTTTGCACAAGAGAAGCACATGGTTTTTCCATGTCCTCTTCTATATTATGTGCCAAGACCTAGAGTCTTTCCTTATTTTCTTGAGTTACTATCCTCAATTCCAATGAGACTAGAGCAAACGTAATTACATAATTAAGAGTACCAAACCATTCTGTTTACAACAAATTCAGAATTAGCTGTGTCCTCAAGATGGCTCTTAGAAGGTAAAATAGAGTTCAAGACCAGGATTTATTAATTCCAGCCTTTTCTGTTATGACTCAGACTGAGGAAGTGGGTTACTGAGTAGCTGAGCAGCAGAGATGCACATTTTCATAAATTATTCTATTTACAAGGTCATGCAGGCACATTTATTACTACAGCAAGAGACACTGTGGCATGAGGTTCAGGGATTTTGAAAGTTTTATTTGAGGGAGAGAAAAAAATGAAAAGGTAATAAATCTTCATTCTTTTCTGCAGCTCATCTACAAGTTGTCTGTAGTAGCATTTCTTTGGTTTTTTGGTGGTTTTTTTTCTGTCCTGATACCTTTTTAGTAGTTATCCTGTTTTTGTTTGGTGTTTTTGTTTGTTTGTTTGTAACCTAAGTTCTGAAAATGAAATCTTTTTTTGAGTCCCCTTCTCTCATCATAAGTGCTTACAGCTCCATATTCTGGCAATCTTGGGAGGCACCTGGTCTTCATCTAGTGATCTTCAGCTGAGTCCTCCTTTCCATGGTCTGCTGCCCTTACACTTGAGTGTTATGTTGCTCTAGCTTTTGAAAATGCCTCTTACCTACCAGCTCACAGGAAAGAGCTCTCCTGACAGGGCAGAGATGTGGTAGAGCCATTTCTTCTATTCAAGGAAAGACTAGAGAGATTTCAAGTGCAACAGGATCTCCCTTTCCTTCTTTCACTCTAATATTTTGTGGAGTCTGGAGTCCCATCAGCAGTCCTGCAAAAGCTGCCATTCCAGCTGAAAGCTGAGGATGGACAGGTCTCCAAGGACACTGTATCTTCATCCTGACTGTGCTCAGTGTTTGCATTCAGTAAATCAAAAAACCCAGTCATATGTGGATTTATAGAAGACACTGAACTCTTCAAAATTTCTTACCTTGACTTTCACTGTAGGCTATTATCTGAACCATTAATCTTACACCATCAAAAGGGTGAGATAACAGATGAGTTGGATTTTGTCTAATCTACCTTCAAAGTAATAAAGAATAATGACACTGACAAGGAAACTCTTCAGGGAATCTGCAGAACAGCCCCAGCTTGAAACTGCTTGAGAAATCCATATCACAATCCTAATTGACCACAAGGATTTCTTATGAAATAGCTCCATTGTGCTCCAGGTGATGTTAGTGTTGCTTTGGGTCTTGTGGTTAGAATAAAATTGGTGATAATATTCCTGGTGAAAACAGGAATAAAAAATGCTGGCTTATCTTCCTGTGTTGTATGGCAATAGGTCAGCTGAATGTGGAGTCAGCAGTGTGTGGAGGGGCATCTTTAGGAATCCGTGTAGTATCCATTGTTACTTTGGCCTGCAGCATCCTCTGTCAGGAGGCTTCACAGCGCTGAGGTTTGCCCCAAGCCCAAAACCACTGCTTTGCTGAAACCTAAACCACCGTGGTTGTGATTTAGGGCAAATTGAGTTCTCATATGTCATTATTACTGCAGCATTAAGATGGTGACAAATATGTTTTACAGAACTGACTTAGAGACTGAAAATCATTTGAAAGGCAGGAACAAAAGAATAGGTCTTTGCTCACATACCTATATCAAACTGCACTCTTTTCAAGGTATAGAGAATGACTTTTTAACATTCATGTTTCTGAAATTATAGTTCCCAGATGTTAAGAATCAGAACATAAACATTTGTCATTTGCTCTCAGCCTTTCAAAAGTCTTACTAGACATCTGGTATGCTCTGCCTATCATATCTTGAAGAATAGAGTTGCCCATTTCAAAATGCAATAGCTGTTGAAATTTTGGTTTTTATTCTTAGAGAAGTGGTTGCAGTGCCATCACATTTCTGTTTCTTTGAAGCAGAAAGTTATCCAACATTCACTTACAAACTTCATGAGATGAAGACTCCTTTGTGTTGCTTATTCTCACATGCCACATATGTTTTCACACACCACATGATTAATTTGCTGAATTTGTTGTTATGTCGTTTTATTCTTCAGTTCAAAGGCATTTTTATATGTTGATTTTTTGTTTCTCTTTTATTGAGGTTTGAAAATGCCAGCTTTCTCTCTTTACAGGCCAGAGAAGACAACTCTCATGAAAACTGTCCTTTTAGAGGGAAAGGAGCATAGGATTTGTAAGAAGACTAGCTTTGCAGTGTATCATTCAGTATCCCGTTTCTCACTGGTGCAAAGCACTGGATATCTCAGAAGCAGATGTAATAAAACACAAAATATTTTTTACACATGTGTAATCAAGTTTTAAGATATGACTCTATGAGAATTTAACTCCTGGCATTTCAAAATCCTTTTATCATGACTAACCTGCTTGTTTTCCTTGTAAGCCCAGCTTATCTTTGCCCTTGAGGCAATCAAGACCTTTTTTTATTCTCTTATCCTCCCCTCCCGCCCGAGCTGATTTCTTTTGTTACTGTTGTGGTGCATCTTCAAAATGCTCTTTGCTCTGACAGGGTGAAACACTTGGCGGCTGCTGCTGCTGCTGCAATCCGCATGAAAGAGGATTTTGTGTTGCTGTTGATGTTTTTGCATCACCAGCAGATGTAAAGGAAGCTGCATTCACAAAACACTTTAAGCTACATAATGGCCCTTGAAAGCCAAAGGAGGGTGAGGAAGGGAATGCACTCTGAGTGCACTGGAAGGGTACATGATGTCTTTGCCAAATGTCATGCTGTAGACAGGTGCCAGCTGAGGGAGGGTCCAAGGAGCGGATGCCTGTGGGACACACATTGATGGTGCTGGGTTCTCTCTCCACACACTGCTGTGCTCCAGCTGTAGAGGGTTCAGCAGCAGGACTGAATCCATTAGACCACTGTGTGTGTCTGTCAAGCCCAGCTAACCCTCCTCCCGGTGGTGATAGTAGTGCTGAAAAGAGGTCTAAACCCCTTTTTCTCTGGTCTGGAGCAGAAATGGGTAAAAGAGGATAGGCTACAGTCTTTCTCTCTGTATGCAGGCAGTGAAATTGCTGTCTTGCTCTATACACTTCATGGAAGAGAGCTATGACTCATTTCAAATCACAGTCCTTGAAATGGAAGAAATAGTGTTTTCCTATGATGGCTTCTTTGTCTTAATTTTTTCCTTTTCACTTGAAGATTCTGGGCTTTATATGGACACTCAGATGTTTCACCATCTGGGTGATGACAGGAAGGCAGAAGGATACAGGACTCTTACCTATGAGGTTATTTCTCTGATTTTGCTGCAAAGCAGAGCTCTATCTAAGATTCTGTGCATGTACAAGATTTCCTTCGCACTGAAGAACTCAGGTCTCAGAGCATGTTATGCTTAATGAGAGAGGTTTTCCCATACTTGTATAGATGTGTAAGCTTTTCCTCTTCTAGAGTTTCAGGTATTTTCTGAAATAACAGCATTTCCTTCTTTCCTGGTCAAGACCCACCAAACTTGCAGGTCATGAAAGGAGTTGTAAAACCATGGGACAGTGTGTGATATTTTTGTACAGAGTTGGTTTTCAGTATCCACAAACAACATGGTTTCTGCATACATTGAAGTCATGTACTCTTGTGTAGGTACTCTGGCCTGTTTTGAGAAATGCATTTGTTACAAAGTTCTTTTGATTTGCAAAAGACCCTCAGCTCTTTCCCTTGATGCCAGTTCCTTACTCCTTTTTGACTTTACCTTTCCCTTCCCTTCCCTTCCCTTCCCTTCCCTTCCCTTCCCTTCCC
>WBMV01004520.1:413912-474299 GCA_013396655.1 Campylorhamphus procurvoides
CCTTCCCTTCACAAACCTTCCCTTCCCTTCACAAACCTTCCCTTCCCTTCCCTTCTCAAACCTTCCCTTCCCAAACCTTCCCTTCCCAAACCTCCCTTCAACTTCCCAAACCTTCCCTTCACAAACCTTCCCTTCCCTTCCCTTCTCAAACCTTCCCTTCCCAAACCTCCCTTCCCCTTCCCTCCCCTCCGGGTTAGGGTTTATCTCTGTGCATCCTCTGCCTCAGCCCAAGTACAGATTAAAACTGGTTTAACCATGGCCCTTTCTCCTGTGACCTGGGAAGACAGCAGTTGTGTGCTCAGTGTATCATCACCAGTGCCAGCTGTATCATCTTCTGGCAAGAAAAGCATTGGAAGAACGCTGAGTAATTTTAACTTTTAATAAGACAAACCTGTGGCATATGGGTGGAATACAGGGCTCAGAATGAGAGAGTTTTTCTGCCCTACTTGTTCATAAACACATTTTTGATTTCTTACTTTGGAAATTGTATATATCTGGAAGGGTGTTAATGAGGCCCTTGTTGCAGATGACATCTTGAAGTGGCTATTGAATCCCAGTAAATAATAGTAGTGGAAGTTACCTTTCTGGACAAGTCCATATATAGCCAAATCTTCATTAGCAGACATGAAGGTATGTGTTTAGGAAAAGGGAGGGAAAATCTTATTTTACAGACTGACACAAGTAATTTTTTTTTAAATTTTTGATGTACACAGTATTATTGTCTTGTCTACCATCATTTTGCTTTTTGCCTTAATATTTAGTCAGGGAAATCTGCTTATCCAGAATATTATATTTCGAGTGGGAAATGTGGAAATATGCTGTGCATCTCAGCTTTACAAATACTGCAGAATTCCAGCTGGATAATTCCAGCCTTTTAGTTTGCCTTCAGATATTTGCCAGAACTTCAATATCAGATAGCATTAGAGTCTGAATACTGAAACATTATCCTCCTAGTAAAGGTCTTGATTCTTTATTTTATTAAAACTAAAGCATGGGAAATGTTCTGGTGAGTGGTTTATACACTATTTTGGACAAGCAGTCTTCTATATAGTTAGGGCAATAACTGCATCACTGATCTAAATTAATAGTGAGGTGCTTAAGTGACCTGCTTTAAAGCAGAGGCAGACGTGTCACAGCACCACAGGAACACACTCCCCTGGGATGTGGGAGTCTTAGCTGAAATCCTGTTTTGCCTGATTCAGCAGGGTTGGCTTCAAGGTGTCACACACCATTAGTGGCCTCCTTAAGTGGTATATGAAGAACTCTGGAACAAAATTTTCTAAATATCTCAGGGCAAGGCTGTTCCACAACCATAGGTCAGACAGCCATTAAGTAAGATTGCAAACTAGTTTTTCAGTCTTCATGGAAGTGCCCTGCTGGCTGATATATCCTTATTTCACAGGAAATAACTGAAATTAGTTAATTGCTGAGTACTGTAAGTTAGGATTATAAGTTTACTATTCTAGGAGGTTGTAAAACTAATGCAAGGAGAGTTCTTGGCCTTTTTAGCAACTTGAAGGACTCGTTTGCTTTCCGTATTAGTCCTTAACTACAGTGTTTCAGTGTTACTCCGTCCTTCTCTCATTTTATGAATCTAACTTTTTACTTGAATTAAAAAATACTACAAAAGAGGTTTTTGTTTGTTTGTTTGTTTTTGAGTGTCTTTTTTTTCTGAAGAGAAAAATAAAAAACAGCTTAGGAATTCCAGCAAATCTGAATAAAAAATATTGAAGTCACTTGAAAAAATTAATGCACTGAGATAATTGAAAGCATGCACATCAGTGCATAAATGCATGCTTTTTGTCATTTTTCACTTGTAAGAGTGAAATTGATTTTGCGTTGTGTAGCTCCAAAAATGTTGTTTGCATTTGCTAGGGATTTGGGCTATGAGCAACATATGTGTTGTCCTAAATAGAACAAATGTAGTCTGTTAATGAGTTAGAAATAAGGAATGTAATTCTTGCCGTACATCCATGTGAAAGATGACAGAATCTGGCAAAGATAAAAATGTAATATCTCACCATCTTTTCTGTATGCCTGTCAGTTGAAGAATTTTTAACCTTGTTGCTGTACACAGAGAAGACTGAAATCTTGCCAGAGTTTGTTGCCTTTTCTGTATCTTTTTTTCTGCCTGCAGAGACCCAAGTGACAAGAATCTTCTCTGTCCCAGCACTCTGAGATAGCTCTAAATCCAATAAAAATGAAAGGAGCAAAGAGATTCTTTAATCTTATATATGGCATCTCTGTATAAAAATAAGAAAAAGCAATAGTTAACCAATGAATCATTGCAGATTTCTATGAAAAAAAACATTTGAGGCAAACAAATACTTTCTAAAGACTTCTGTGAAAATGGTGTATTGTAGGAACTACCTTTAATGAGCTGGGAAATGGAGTGGGACGTGGCACGAAAGTAATTGTCAGGAATTCTAGTAGACTTATTTGCTGCTATTTCATGCAACTGTTTTTCCCTCTTTAAAGTTGGTAATTGGTTTCATATTTGCTTTTGAAAATATTATCCTATATATAACCTCTAAGTTGTGATATGAAATCTGTCTAGATGCTCCAGGAATTGCACTTCAAAATATTGGAATATTTTTGTTTGCCAGAGAAAATATTCCCGTTTAATGTACTGAATTATCCTATTGATTTCTGCACATCTTTTCCTTCTTCTTGTTTCTGCCCTTCTCTTTTCATTGCCATGAGTCAAGTTCATCTCTGATGTCACACTGTGAAGTCAATGGTGTTATATGGCATGCTGGGCCCAATTAGCCCCTGATAACCTTAGATCCTGCTGGTGTCAAGCTCTTCATTGGTTTCTTGTGATGTCTTTGTTAAGCTAATTGCCAGGCTGGACAACCTCTGAAAAGGAAGAATTGCACTCAGATATATGTTAGAATGGCATTTAGGATTGATGGAATTTGTTCCTGGTGTTGGGTTTGGTGTGTTTGGTGTATTTGGTGACTGCTCTCATCAGAACTGAGGAGTAAAAATATTTATTGAGGGTAAGAGTTGAAGTTGACTGAAATAGCACAACAGGTCAGGACAAAATTGCTTTCTGTTAGGGGACCAAGGCCAGGTTTGTGTAGGAAGGTTGCTGCTGAAGTGGATTTGAAATAAGGCATTTCTGAACATTAACAAGAAGTGAAATCTCTCAGGGGAGAAAAAGCAGTCCTTTCTTTTAGTTGTGTTGATTCACCAAGTCCATTCTCATCTCAATGTTGTATCCTTGAAGGACTCTAAAAGAAGATTTCTCACAGATTTAGCATTCAGCTAAAAACCCCAAACCAAATATTTAGCCAGCTGCGTCCTTATCTCTTATAGTAGTTACTTGACATTTCTGGGAGCTGTTTTGGGAGGATGTGTTGAGACTGGGTGGGGAGGGAGTTTCAGATGCAACAATTTAGGTGAGATGAAAGTGAATTTTCTCTCTTGTCACAGGGGAATGCTCAGGAGAGTTTCTTTTTGTACAGTTTTACTCCACTGATTCTCTTGAAAGCTGTGCTTTCAGACCTGAATTTGTGCTTAAATAATGCCAGCAGAAAGCTGTGTCTTCTGCCAACTTTGAGAGTGATGGATGTGAGACAACAGGATGACCTGATGTGAGAGATCAGGAAGGATACACTTGTACCTGGGGCAGGGATAATAACAATAAGAAAGGGATTCATACCTATATTGTGAGCACATGAAATCACCACCTAGTCTTTCTGGACTGTAGCATCTCTTTGATAAGGGACACTTCCTCTTTTTTCTTTTTTTTTTTCCCCCAGTTAATTTTAGGCTGGAAGTTGACAACTTTCAACCTTTTTTATGCAGATAAATTAACTGGCAATCACATAAGAAAGTCACTTATTCGTTCATTTAGATAAAAATAAAAGCATCCCAATCTAGTCAAAGTCCTAGTAATGTAGAGATTATTCCTAGGGCATTTACTTTACCCAGAAGAATTGGTGAAAGGTGTTTGTGCACTTTAATAGTGAAAATGAATTGATTGTCTCCTGCAACAGAACTCAGTAGGAGGAACTCAAAAGTCTTTGAACCATTTTCCGTATCACTTCTAGGGGCTGTTATCCTAACTCAGCATCTTGAGAGTGATTTTATTAGAGTCTTTGTGGACTTTAAGCACCAAATGTACCTAATCCATGAAGGCCCTGCAGCGAGTATGATGAGAGACAGACTTTATGCCATGTTCACCACTAACCCATGGCCACTGAAGTCAGCAAAGCTGATGAAAATTATACTTGCTGAAAAATACAGCTTCATTCTTCAACATATTTTTTTTAACTCCAGTGCTCACCTACTTATAACATAAGGAGCAAAGTTTTTTATGTCATTAGAATTTAAAGAATGGGACCAGTCAGTCTGAGGACTCTGGAAGCCTTGCAGAGCTGTCAGAAGTTCCCAGTATCCATTCACTCTAACTGAGTCCCACATCTCACTGTTACAAAGACTGCACTATACAGTATGAGCTGTTTTTCCTTTCAAGAAATCTTCCTTGCCTTTTCTACATATATTGCATAAGTCTTCATCCATTTCCCCCCAGGACTGTCCATGTAAGGGACTATTCTGATGCAGAATATGGATATGTTGAACCAAAGCCATTAACTCCTGAACTTAAAGCAGGAATTTATAGATTTGCAAGTACATGATTGATTAAGTAATGCTGTGGGAAATGGAGGCATGAGTCACTTGGAACATGACACTTGCAAGAAAGAATATATGGAACAAATTATGTGCTACATTATTTTAATACTCCATGAAAAACCTGTGCAAAGGAAGGGTTAATTTGAATGCACCTTGTAATATTTAGTGGGTGATACTTTTAATGTTTTTTTCCTCCAAAAAAAAAGCCCTGTTTTTCACCTCAAGTTTTGATTTCTCCAGGATTGTATTTTGGTGCTTCAAGGACTAAAATATTTGCTGTACTTCAGTTGTTTTCCATAACATTCCATACACATTCTGAATCATTAGAGCATAACTTCTGCAAACTGAATCTATTTAAAGACTAAGTATATTTTAGAAAATAATTCTTTAGGTGTTGAAGTCTATGCGCTTTTGAAGATCTGGCTCTTCTTTCCAGCCTGTAATTTGGAGCAATTCTGCTGTCTTCTTAAATACAATATGAATTGTGGACATTGGCTGTCCTTGGGATAAAACTCTTAACTTCATGAATATTATGTACATGATGTGATGGCTTCCATATCCATATCCATATTTTGCTATCATGACCAAAATCCTGCTCTGTGTGGCATTATTTGGACACATGGGAGCTTCTGTAAACAAAGAACACGAGAGATTTTTGATATTATATGTTAAAATGAACACATGTGCCTGACAATGTAAACTTTAAGCAGGTACTCTTCCCTTTAGTAAAGACTGAAAATTCTGTAGTTTTTTAGGAGCAGTTAGTATTTTGCTGAGTGCAAGCAAGTATCTAAATGTCTGTGGTGTTGAATTGCTCCTGAGAATATGATGGCCCAATGAAAAGTATCAGAATGTGTAATTCTGCTAAGGTACTGCATATTTCAAATCAGAGTATTCATGGACAGATATCAGATATAAAGAAGAATGGAAATGTCCACAAATTGGATAAATGTTATGTATAGATTTCAACAGGTAAAAATATTGGATTTTTTATTTGACTTAAAAAAGGCTAATTGTTAATTTCCCTCTGAGTTTGATCTCTTCTGCCAGTGAGAGCCAGAAGAAGGGGTAACCTGTGTTACTAATCCCTGTATAAAAATCAGGAATACAGCTTTTACTTGGGCAAGTGTCTCAGGAAAGATCATATTACAGGTCTTATATATTAATAGATATGGATAGCTGGTTTTGAGCAGCTGGTGGATTTACAGAACTAGTTTTGCTTTCTGTGGTTCTACAGAACATAACAATAACATGGCTATGCCTGCTTTTGAATAGATTTCTAAGATTATAGGAGAGGAGCTGCCTCCAGCCTTTGCACCCTTGCAGGGTGATGCTTTCAGGGGCTCCCTGTTCCCTGAATCCATGCTGTTAGACATACAGGATCTCCGTGCTGGTTTTATATGGAATGGAGCTAATTTTCTTCACAGTGGCTGGTATGAGGGCTGTGTTTTGGATTCATGCTGAACACCGTGTTGATAACACAGGATGTTTTTGTTACTGCTGAGCAGTGCTTATACAGAGCCAAGGCCTTTTCTGTTCCTCACACTGTCCTGCCAGCTGGAGGATGGGGGTGCAGAAGGAGTTGGGGGAAGGGAGGATGAAGCTGGGACAACTGACCCCAACTCATCAAGGGAATGTTCCAGATGGAGTCTGGAACATATAGGGCTGGGAGCAGAAAAGGGAAGGGAAGGGAGTTACATTCAGAGAGGCAACCTTTGTCTTCCCAAGTTACTGCTACCTGGAGCCTATAGGGTGTGGTGAATGAATCCCATGTCTTGCCTTGCTTGGACACACAGCTTTTGCTTTACCTATTAAACTGTTTTAATCTCAATACGGAAGTTTTCTTGGTTTTACCCATCTGCTTCTCCCCCTCATCCCTCTGGCATGGTGGGAATGAGTGGAGCAGGGACTGAGTTGTCATGTGGGGTGAAACAAGACAGTTTCTGAACTTGCCTCTCAGACAGTACAAAGCTTAATGAATCCTTTCTTGGTCTCCCATGTACCTAAACAGATGCTCTGAAAGGCTCCAGGATGCAGTGGAAAAGATGTCCTCAGCACCCAAAAGGGATTCTAGAATTGCTTGAGGAAGTGGTGAGCACAGAGATGCACGTGAAGCGTTCTTCTCAGGAGGTTTTGGTCTGGAATAAGGAACTCAAAGGACTTGGAGTCCATGAAAGCAATTGATTTTACATCTTTTATAACGTCTTTTGTAAAGAGACTTGATTTCCTCAGACAGCTTTATGATGCTTTGTCAGAGTAGTCTGTATATCATGAAATACTAAAATGTTTATCTTCCAGGCCATTCAACACATTCAAATTTTATTATCTTCATTTTAGAGATGAGGCATAATGGGATCAAAACTGGGCAGTATTAAAAACAGGTTCTTGGTCAATCAAGGTTATGAATCAAAAATGAGGCAGCATCCATTAGTTCACAAAAAAAGCCCCAAACAAAATAAGCCCCCCAAAACGAAAAACTAATATATATTTGTCAGTCGTTTCCTGTTGAATCCATTTGTCTTGCAGTTCTGTGATAACCTGTAGTGCTGACCTCTGCAGCAAATGAAACCGGTGACTCTGCACTTATCTTTATATAACCCTGCTACTATTCCTAATTCTGGAAAGTCAGCTAGTGATTGCTGACAGACAAGAGTTTATACGAAAATGATGATCTTCTGATTAAAACCAGAATAGCTTCCATACACGTAGAGGAAATAAATTAGCACTCTGACACTTCACAACCCATATCTGATGCGTTCACTGTTACCTAAAGAATGTGTGTCCCCCTGAGCTGTACTGTGTAATGATTCAAATCTGGGTAAAACAACGGTCATATTAGAGTACAGTTGTGTGGGAAAAAACCCCAAAAACAAAACCAAAACCAACATCAAAACCCAAACCAAAACAAATTTCAAGAATAATTCCTAACATATGAATTTCTGAAGTTCTTTACTGCAGGACTGGATCCTCCCATGCAGTTATCAGTAGATGATACGTTCAAGGATGTTCCACACTACACTTAAGGGAATAGGACAAGGATGAATGCCAACTGTTTCCAGAATGTAATGTCAGTTAACAAAAGCATTTTGTATGTAGCTTTAACAACAGTAAAGTGCTTGTTTTTTCAGTGTTAGACATGGTCCTGCTATGAACATTACAATAGAGGTTGCAAAAGAGAAAGAGTCAAACCTTGCAGAAGGGTTTTTGTGTTCAGTCATCATCTAATCATCAGAATCTGCTGGAGATAAACATACAGGAGGCTATCACTATTCTTTGTCCCAGGATCAGAGCTGTTCTTTTACTTCAGTACTATAATCTCAGGGACTTTATATGTATTTATGCAGACAGAAACAATACAGGGCAACACACCTAATACTTTTTGAGAGCTAGTGATCTCACAGAAGCTGACTGAGAGGAGTTTCTGTTTAAGCAGTCAGCAGCCTCTTAAAACAGCAAAGTTAACATTTCTGTACTCTGCTAGGATAGCTTCTGTTAGAAGCTGAAAGTGGAACATAACATAATCCATTATGAATGGATATTTGAGAAAAGAGTTGTTCTCAGCACAGATATACTTTGTACTAAGCAGTCATAGGAGGCTACTACATTCAGAAGGAGAACTGACTTTGCAGAAGGCAGGCACTGAACCTGTGGCAGCATAACAGAAGTATTAACTGAAAGGCATCACATTAACCTTGTTGTTTCAAAGGGCAGAAGAGATAAGGTCAAACAGCACAAAACGACGAGTGAGAAGAAATCAGAAATGGGCCTAGTCTCAAACAATAGAATGAAAGATAACTTCAGTTTACAGCGGAATCCCCTTTTTTGAAGAAAACAAGAAAGAGGCAACAGTCAGACTTGCCAGTCTTTCAACTCTTTGTGCTTTGAAATACCTATTTCTCACAGAGGGGATACCTCTCCCACAGCTTCTCCCAGAGGTTTAAAGGACTCACAGGTGGCTCATTCTGGAAAAACCCTTCAGCACTCAAGTGGTTATATGAAGCCTTAAGCACACTGTACCATACAAAAACTTCTCTGTGTTAAAAAAGTTTACAGAAGGCTCTGAAGAAAATAATGATAAGAAATAATCTAAATTTGAGTTCATACACATATTGCTAAATCAGCTGCAAGTGCAAGCAAGAGGGAAAACAGGAGTAGAAAGACCATTCTCTTTTCTGCCACAAGTTTTACCTTCTGTCTCCTCAGCCCTGGTCTTGCTGTTGAGGGTGGGTTTGGGGAGGAGATTGCTGTTATTAGTAGTGGATGTATTTGATCTCAAACAAATGAAGTAACAGAGAAACAGCCTAAAGCTGCCAGATTATTGAACAATAAGAGTGATTATGGGCTGAAGTAATGAGACGTATTATGGGTCATCTGGTTAATGCAGGACCCAGCAGAACCTTGGCTGCATTTTTGCTGACCTATACCCTTGCCCGAAGAGAAAATGGAGCTGCTGCTGCAGGCAGCCTTTTGAGAATACAGTGGGCATTTACTCTGAAGCAAGGCTGTTATATAGAACACCTCAAAATCAGTGTGCTTTAAGACAAGTCAGGGAATCTGCTCCAAAAGTTCAATAAATAATTTGCAGCAGACAGGTTAGACTCATCTCATTTTGGGTGCTTGGTGTTTAGTTGACTGAGACCAGAGCTTTAGTCTGTTTATCTAGGTGGGATATAGATGGGTGTTAGATCACACGTAAAAGATTTTTATAATGAAAAACTTTAATACAGAAATAAAAAATATAAAAATTGCATATGTGATCTTCCTTGAACTGCAGGAACTATTGCAGAACTCCATGCTGAAGCACAGTACTCAAACTCCTACCTCCTGCCTTTTTAGTTCTTTATCAATCCTGTTGTCACACAGGCATCTGCAGGTTAATGAGTGTCTGTCTACAAGGGGAGCTACTTGCAGAGCGTGAGAGTTAAGCTTGCAGGCAAGGAAGACAAATCCTAGATTAAAATACTCATTTATTTTCTACATAATTTCTACGTGTATTGAACCAGTGATGAACCCATCACTTTTACAATAAGCTAAGAAAACAATTTATATCTGGCTCTTCTGACTATTCTTGATACTCTACAGAGAAGGAACATGATCAATGTTTTACTTTATCAAGTAAAAATGCTGTTAGTTGATGCTACCTTTTTCTCCTCCTCCTTCCAAGATGTCCAAAGGCATTGTATTCAGTTTACTGCTGAGAAATTTCTTTAATGGATTGAAAGAGATGTTGGCACTGAGGAGAGGGCTGGTAGAAATTATTTCCTATGCCAAGTTTGGAAACACCTTCATTAGCAAATAAAGAGTGTCAGCTGCTCTGCTATTCAAGTATAATATATATAACAGGCTGATCTGGGAACTCCTGAAATTAGCGCGTGTTTAAGCTTGAACCACGAGGCTTGAACTTTGAGAGGGTTTAAAAATCTTACACGGTTTCTTGCCAGGGAAATTGCTGAAGCTGGGACAAAATTTCTCTTTTGCTGTTCCCAACTTGTTTCATTTTCATCAAGGAACTCCGGTGGCCACCTGTGGAGATATACTGACAGAAAAATCTCAGGAAGGAGAAGTGTCAGTCTGTTGCTTCAAAAGAACACACTATTCATGAAACCAGACTAACAGTGCCAAATTGGATCTAATCAGAAATGAAGCCCAGTCATATCTAGACCCTCCGATCTGTGAGTACCAGCTGGAATGCAGTTGAGTTTATTTTCTGCCAAATTTCATACTCTTAACACAATAGGAAAAAGTTGTACAGTCAGCAGGATTGCCGTGGATAAACTGCTGCAAAAATATAAGAGTGCATAATCCTGAGAGAGAATGGCATGGGCTCAAAAATTTTGAAAAAATGAGCATAAACTGGTTGAGTAAAAAAAAAAAAGTCAAAGTATGCAAATAGTTAAAAAATATAATGACAAAGGAATTATTTGAGCAATATTGGAGGTACGCAAAAGTAAGTCAGAGTACCATATACCCATCCAAAGCTGCAGGCATAGAATATACTGCTCTGAAATCAGAAGAGAAAGTATTGAAAACGTTATTGACTTTTGAAATAGAGTACCAAGAAAGAGAACTCAGTACATGAGTAGATATCATCATGACTGAAAAATAAAACCTAAAAAAAGGGAAGGAGGGACTTAAAATGCTATTTGCTGCAGCTGAAAACTAAGAAAAACAGCAGGAGGAAAAATTAAGCCTCTTACTGAACCAGTTGCCAAACAAAGGGCTAAACAAAGCCAAAAAAGTAATACACTGTGCGGATCCTGAAATACGGCATGGAAACATCTGTCATGGAGATGATGATGGTGAAACAGAGGGTGGTTCTGATTCCCTCAGTACCCACCATTTCCATCCTGATAAGGCCAAAGAAAACTTTTGTAAACTTCCTTGTTGACACAAGGGCACAGATGTCAGTAATTACTAATGAAGCTTCAGACAATCTAACTATAAAGGATGGCTGCTGGAAAGTGAATTGTAGGAATTGATAGAATTATAAAAGAATGCTTCACTGCATAACTGGAAGCTATCAGTGAAATTATGAAGCAATGGTTTGGTATGAACCCTATTCCAGAGGCAATTCACAGCAGTAATGGATCACACTTCACAGGCACAGTAAGTTGTCTGTCCCAAAGGCTCACACCAAGCCTGGATAAAACCCTGCTGTGTTCTATACTGAACAGCCAGTATTGGTAAAGATGCCTCAAACTGAAACAGTGTCAATGGTACTAATTACCCCCAAGAATCTTCTATGTATGAGAGGCTAGAGATTGCTTGGTAAAAATATATCAAATTAGCACTTGATGAATTTAATCGTCCTTGGAATTAACATTGGTGGTTGTATTTTCAAACTGAGCCTGTCACATTTTTTTGTGTTTTGTTTTGGGTTTTTTTGTTTGTTTTGTTTGTTTGTTTTTTCCTTTTTGTCCACAGAAACCCTGAAAGAATTGCACGTAGAGTGATGGATCAGCCTATGCTGACCTGGAAGGAACACAGGGACTGGTGGTGTTTGTCTTGGCAGTATATAATATCTTTGCTGTATATAGCTATCTGGAAAACCAAATTTTAGGATGACAAAACAAAAGGTTGGATTTGTGTTGTTACTTCTGACCATCATAATGTAGTTCCTGTAGCCAAGAAACCCTATAATAATCATGGTTTCAAGCCTGTGTTAAATACACTGAACATATGGGAATACACTCCAGTAAGGGGGATTTAAAGCTCCCTACTGCAGTTGGCATTGTAAGTAGAGTACATTTGGAATATGAGTGGGGTTGGGATAGGGTGGGTCAACTGGAGACAGGAAAACCACTAAGATCTCCATATCCAATCATATACTAGGCCCAAGAACAAAAGAGACAAGACTTCAAGTCCTCAAGAGGTGGAATTATTGCTATGATTTCACCTGGGCTAAACCTACTTTTGTGGTATGCCTTTGGGCCCACTGTGGTGTGGGAATGTTATTCAGGTTTAAAATAGATATTACTGGAAACAACCCAGCCACACACAGCCTCTCTCTTCTGCAAGGCCTTCCTGGAACACAAGGGGGTTTATTTGCTGCCAAATTTCATATTCTAATGCAACAGCTCCTTGGTAGAGTTTGATAGAAATGAGAGTCCAATGCAGGTAGTAACTTCCTTGGGTTTTTGGTTGGTTGGTTGGTTTTTCATGTGTCCTGCTCTGTGGAAGCAACTTCAAGCCTTTCCAGAGCTTATGTAAACTCAACTGAAAGTAGTAACATGGGTTACTCTTGCTGAAGGAAAGGTACAAGCAGCTGCCAGCTGATGGCATGCCATCCTGGCAGAGATCGATAACAAGTTAATGCAGCTTGTTTTATTCCAGCCTCCTATGGATATTGTGCTCTGAACATTCATGCAGCCATAATAGAAGCCTGACAAGCAATTCTGTGGGTATCTCAAGGCAGGAATTTGTGATTTTGATTTGTACTCATTAGGCAGTGAACTCTTAGCAAAAGGATTAGATCTAATCTTCAGTGAAAGCCTATCTTTTAATCAAGCAGTGAAAGATACTAGTTTATAAATCAAATCCTCAAAGAATGTGTGGCAGGGGATTGAGGAAGACAACTATTTCAGAGGCAGGGATGCAATCTCTGCTCTTCAAAGGCAATGTGATATGGTCAGAACAAGCAGTCATAAAGCACTTACTTGTGTGTTTAGGGGGCCACAGTTCTGGGAAGTCCCAAGCACAAGTTCTGCCTGGCCCCACATGGCACCCCTTGCTGCAGTGGTCAGTCAAGGAAGATTCCTCAGCTCCTCCTTTACAGTTATGAACTCCTACGATAACTCAGAAGTGGTTTTGTCACAGGTGTTACAAATTGCTTCCATCTCATTTGTACTGCTTAGGATCGAGGCATCTTTCTGAGGTAAGTCCAAGTTTAAATCACACAGGAGTTGATTCCACTTAATTTGATCAAATAAAAGCCACATTGCAATGCGAATGTTTAGTATACCAGCTTGTCAAGCTTAACATGCTTAATAGCAGCAGCTTCACTACATTCACAAAACATGCTTAACTTTGACAAATTTCTAACTTTTCCCTGGGGATTTGCTTGTAAATTCAACCATTTGACCAAGAAGGAAGTACAGGTTTAGTTCTGCTCTATTCCTATGAAGACTTTCAGGCTCACTTATATACACCAGGAAAATGTTATTGCTGTTTTGCAGATGTTGCCTGTAGTCAGTATAATGCAACACCAAATAACTCATAAATCCAGTTAGCATCAAACTGATTTATTTCAGGTACCCGGTAATGTTTCCAGAAAGCTTAATACAACATACTCCCTCATATCTTCATCAGTTATTGGTATTACTCTAATTTTACTAGAAGGACATCAAAACTTACAGCAGCTTTCTGGCCCATACTTGCCTCTGGATCTGCATCCATGCTAATAGTTGCAACTGATTTGGTGGTCCTTGTTTTATCTCAACATCCTCTCCAGCTCTTTCCATCACTTCAGTTTCAGAAACTTTTGCTTCCATGGCTGCAGAAGGTATGACCTTCTCTGCATCAGAGACAATAAGACAAAAAGTGGAATCTTAATTCAGGTAACTGGCCAGAATGACTCACTATTCTATACCATTTTTGAATCCATTACATGTTGTTCTATGTATATATTTCAGAAGTGCATAATTCTACCCATCCTTCCCTTGAATGCCTGGTGTGAAATTAATTTGGCCTATTACACTTGTTTTCATTAAAATGCACTGTAAGAGACCAATTCATGGAGCACTAATATTTGCCCAGGGTAGTATGAAAAGATACTCAGACTTGATGGAAGAACTGAAGCTGAAATCAACAAGATTAATTTTAAATATTTGTGCATCCTTCTATGTCACATGCCAATAATTAGTGCAGGTTGTTCAGAACAAAGACTATTTTCTGAAGTTTGAGTTTCATTGAGTTGCAGTTTCAGGTGGGATGCTTCTTTGCTGGGTCTCTCTAGCAGTTGGTCACTCCAGCTGCTTATATTAAGATATATCTGTTAATCTGGGACCATTGATGATCACAGATTACAGATAGTGCAGTTTATTGGTTGTTATGAAAGAATAGGGTTCATAAATTACCATTCACAAACACACTGATTACCATGAAATCAAATTTACCTGATAGGCATCCCTGTAGGAAGGAGATGGGTACAGGCCCTCAACTGTCCCAGGACAGAAATGTGACCTCTCCCCACTCTTAAGTTACATTTTTATTTTCTCCTTTGAGAGTGGAGGAAAGGTAAAGTTCCAGTTGATGTCATTTCACAATCAGGTGGAGTTTGAACAACTTTGGTCATACATGTAGAGCATGTGCAGGTTTTACTTCATTAGCATATGATGGGATGTGAAAAGCAATATGTATTTTTGATTGAATGAAGTTCAGCCTTCAGGCACCTGTTGGTCTATTCCTCTGGTTTACTTCCCATTAGCTGCATTGTATTAGACAGAGCATGACCACAACATCTCTGTGCTGCTCCATACTTATATTCCCACCTCTCTCAGGGCAGCACACCAAGCTCCTTCAGTGTTCCTGAGGTTGCAGAGATCTTGTTTCTGGTGAACTATTGTCCACAAAGACACTTCTCCTTGCAGAACTTTTCTTTCAGTACTTCTCCACAGCCTAAGGAGGCACATGCACTTTTTCTGCCCCAAATTGCTATCTCTCAGCAACAGCTACCCTCAGGATACAGGGTTTTGACAGACCCAGTTAGAGACATCCATCTGTCAAGTGAAGATCACAGCTTCTTCACTGTGTGTGTGCCCCAACTTCATTGGTCAAAATATGATATATTCAAAAAAGGAAAGGCTGAAGAAGAAAGTGACAAGAACAACTGCCACTTCTATCTGTCCCAGTTACGGTGAAATATTGCACTTATGGCTCTTACTGAATATGTTTCTTGCTATCTTAACTTTTATTGTTATTTACTGACATGGGTACACTCACTGCCTTCTAGTTATTTCTGAGACTTAATTTCCCTGAGACATTCTTATTCTGAACCAAAACCTTGTAATTTTAACTAAAGCATTCTGAAGCTGCTGTCTCATATATGGACCCCCCCTTTTTTATTTTTCCAGTCTGATCAGTTAAGAACTAAAAGGCTATAAAATCTTCAGTTTGGACATACAGAAATCTTTATGACTCAGATATTACAGGTAATGATGGGTCTTATGCATCTTTACAACGTAGCAGTCATAAAACTAAAAGTCATCACAGTATTTGAGATGAGCTTTTAATTGTGCTCATAACTCACTGAAAATTCCTCAGTGGCTAGCCAGCATGTTTTCCAGGTCAAACATAAAATTTGTGTTTGTTAGCTGGGAGAACAGGGATAGTTTAGGACTAATTTTCTTTTTTTTTCTTTTTTTTTTTTTTTTGCCTAACTAGATTTAAAAGAAAAGAAAGCTGAAAGGTTTTAATCACAGGTTCATGTACACATCTGAAAGGATAACATCCCATTAGATACCATTGAAACCCTGTAGATCTCAGTAGCTTCTTTGCTTTTTATTACTGCTAAGTAATCCCTTCCATATTTACTGTAGAGAACATAGGGGACACCACACCATAATGTTGACAGGTCAGGACAAATTTATATCTACAAGCTGAGAACACTGCTATTCAAAGTCTTTTTTTTTTCTTTCCTGCTTTTTTTCTGCATCTTGCAGCAGATATATCCCTCACTGTGTTGCACATTCTGGTTTAAATAGCCTCCTTCCAAGATCTTTAATTTTTAAGCAGACCTATGTTTCTACACCTCCCTAGAATACTTAGGTATTCATACAAATGTACACAAACCTACCCTGAATATAGTAATGAAAGTTTGTAATTAACTATGCCCAAATTATCCCCATCGTCTCTTAATAGCTTCTGAAAGAATGATTTTCTGAGTAGTGAGTGAACTTGGTCTTTCTGAGAGGCTATTTAAAAAAAAAACTTTAGTGAAAAACAGTTGTTTTCAAAGCCTGATTTTTCCTTCTTCTGGACTACAGAGGTCTTACATTGTTTTGTTTTTTAAATTTCCTAGTGTTATGGCTTAGTTTTTACAACTTCTCATTTAGTGGGAAACTGAAGGACATTTCCAGGATAAAAGGAATCTGACATTATCAATTTCCCAGAGGCATTCATGACGATGCCATTAACAGATGATGATTTGAAATTAAAGTAACCTATCTGTTCTTGGAAAAATAAAAGGAGGTGGGAGGATGGAAGTATTTGTGGTCATCTCTATCCCAGGTCTTGTCCTGTCAACCTCATCAGCTTTACATGTGACCTTGGCTAATAGAACTAACCTTGCATTTGGTCTTTAAGCGCCTTTAACATGAGACAATTAATTTGTTAAAGGTGGCTATTAGAAGTGGTCCTTGTAGTATGGGAGGACAGTGCAGAAGCTGCCACTTTCTCAAAAACTCACAGAAACTATGGAGAACACTCAGTAAGTGTGAAATCACATGTTTTACCTTCAGAAAGTTATTTCATTAAAATTCTCACCAACTCAGGCTGAACGTTTTTCATAAAATTTAAAGAATCTTTTTCCTGTAGCAACTACTTGGAATCTTGTACTATACAGTCCTAACTGAAAACAAAAAAATAAACAAAGGTAATAATACACTAGATCATAGAAATATACCTAAAACAGGACAGTGGGAAAGAACTTTGACTAGCTGGTGACCACAATTACATACATTTGCCACTAGGAAGAATCCGTATTCTTAGAAACACTTCTATTTTCTTCTAGCCTTTTTATCTTTTTTCCCATTCTCTTATATGATTTTCTTTCACATAGCCTACACTGTGAAAAGTAGGTCTGCTCGTCTTATATATCAGACTCCTGAACTCTTCACAGCCAAGCACACAAAAAAACCCAGAAAACACCAGATGGTTGCAAAATACACTGCATTTTACCACTGTTCTTTTCTCTTTCTGAAACAGTGGGGTTTATTTGTGTGCAGCTGCATCTATTTCAGTATCTCCTTTCCCTTCTGATATATTTTTCTTTTTCTGTATCACAGAATAATTCAAGTTGAAAGGCAGCTCTGCAGACTATCTAGTCAACCCCCGAGACTCAAAGGAGATGGAGGAATAACAGATTGCTCAGAGTTTTGACCGGCTGGGTTTTGAACATCTCCAAGGAATGGAACTCTGCAAGCCCTCTGGACAAGGTGTTGTCCAGAGGGCAACACCCTGTTATAAAAGTGTGGATTTTTTTTCTTAATATATAAAAACATCATTTTCTTTATTTCAGTTTGTATCTGTAAAAGAATAATGTCAAAACGAAAATGGGCATAGTCAAAATGCAAGGATTAAAATCCTTTCCTGTAAAATTAATATTAAAAAAGCCACAAAACTTTTCTTCACATAAGTTTGATTCTTTTACAGTTATGTACACACAAAAGTAGTGAGGAGACAGACATTCCACCCTTATCAGGTAGTTAGAACCAGCTGGTTGAAAAAGCAAATGTTCAAGTGGACTGAAGAATCGTAATTAAAGGTATGACCTGTGCATGGAGTGTGAGCTTTGAGATGGAAAAAGATTTAACTCTGTCTAGATTGTGTTTTCTCTTGTCAGTTCTTAGGTGTTTATATTGAGTTTCTGTGAGTCCTGTATTTTTCATTTTCCCCCTTTTTCTCCAGGATTGTCTTTGCTTTATTTTTTTTATATTGTTGTGGGGTTTTCCTTTTCATTCTCCTTTTTATTTTTCTTCACTCAGGAGCTTCAATAACATATGATGAAAGGTAGCTTTTATCAGAAAGCAAGGTCAAGGGTTTGAGTTGTTTGTGGGAAGCAAATGCTTTGTTTTTTCCCAGTACACAGGACTAGGAATGGAGAGAAGTTGAAACCAGATAATAGCAGGTTTGATAGAAGATGGTTTTCTGCAGTTGGTATGCCTGTATATAATTAGTCCTCAGCTTCTTCAGTCCTCCCAGTTTACTGGAAACAAAAGGGAGTATTAACAGCTTTAAGAGCAAATAGTGATTTTAGGGAAAGCTGGCTTCCCAAAAATCAGTGCCACAGGCATGCACCTCTGCAAAGTCTCTGTCATGTCTAATGAGAGGTGTCTCATGTGGTTTCCCCTGCTTCCCTCATTAGAGGAATCTATGAGGTTCTCACTTCTGCTCATTGCCCGTCCTAGAAAACCAGCAGCATTGCAGTATCTCATGAATTTGGTGGCAAGACTGGTATAAAAGGTGTTTTCTTTCTTAAATCAAAGGAGGTGTTACTTTGTACCTCCTTTATTCCATGTTCTGCATATTTTTAATGAAAGTCACATGTCTGAAAACCTTTTTAAAAGAAGACTGAAAATGTAGCTCTATTTTTTCAGTTTGAGTATTTGGATATCTTGTGTTTTGACAATCTACCAAGACACCATAACTAGAACTGTGACAATCTTGCTTTTTTTTTTAATCTGAGAAAGCAGTGATTGCTACCTCTCAACACATTATCTTACATTTAACTAAGCTGTCTGCTTTTTTTCTGAGACATGAACAAGCATACCTATCCTGTTCTCTAAAAACTGTTACTTTAACCCCTTCTTAAATGGTTTTAGTAATACAAGTTTGATAACTTTCCTCTAGCATTGTTAATAATTTTTGCAATTTCTAGTAACTGCTTTCTTTTAATGCTCTGAGCTTCTTCAGCCTAAAAAACCCAAAACCTCTCTGCTTTACAATGAGTAAATTCTCCTTCCGAGGGGTAAGCATTTTATGAGTCTATCCTTGTTTTGAAAAAGGGCTATTTGAGGGGTAAAAACCTGAAAGTGAGTTTGAATTTAAGTAATTAAGTAGAAAAATTACTTAACCAGTCAATCTTGAATGTCTGTGCTACACAATATTTGTCAGGTTGTGGCAAATTGTCAGATTCATTTCAGATTTGCCTTAAGTCAGTGAAAAATTGATGAGGCTGTTGAGGAGAACATGAGCTGAGTCCCCTGCTTATCTTGCACCTGTCCTGAGCAAGACCCAAAGCCCGAGTGATGCCTGGAGTGAAGCAGGGTCTGCAAGGCTGGCTGATGCTGTGCCAGTGAGGCACAGGAGAGCATCCCCAATCTCTGCACCAGCCATTGGCCTCACTCCCACCGTGAGAAACAGACCCTGTTATAAATCTGGTTTGTAAAGGAGATAAGGATGCACACAAAGACTCTCTGGTGAAGGTCAGAGAGCTTTTACTCCTGCCTCAGTTGGTGGAGGAGGATCAAAGTGTTTATTTTACCTTTTGTATCAGCTGTAAATTTTGACCAAAAGTAATTGAGACTCTCAGGAAACTCTATCTGTGTATTAATTTTCACATGCCTGAGGCCACACTCACCAGCACCTCACCTATAACATGCGATTGTCCCACCCCTGTGGGAAGGGCCAAAAATTATAATATAAAAGAAGGGGGATCTGGGGGCAAAAAGTGAGAGGGGAAAACATCTCTTCTTGGCTGGGATCAGTCGATGGATGGTGCCCTCCCTACCCCTTTGAGGGGCACCTTTATACCTTTGGGTAAGTTTTGCGCCTCCAACTGTGTTGGAGCAGACCCGGGAATATTTATATTTCCAGATATCTCTGATAGATCTCTGTCACTGTACTCTCTGTGGTGACACACACTAACAGTCTGTATCTGGTGTCCTTCTCTGAACCTGCTTTCTGTAGTTTCAAAAAAACTGATCCATGAATTTTTGTTACATTCAGGTGAATTGACATGGAAGTTCATGATTCTGGATTATGCAGTTTAAGAGTTCAGTGCTATGGTCTGTCTGAGTTCATAAAGAGCTTTGTTTTCATCTGTTACAGGATATTTCAGATACACAGGTTTTGCCTAATATAAGGAAATTGCAGTTATTAAAATTACAGTCCTATTTTGAAGGCTTTAAGCAAACAGCTTTTAGGCTCTGGTTAAATGACCTTTGAAATTGTGTAAGTCTGGCCTGCTCTGCATGATGATCTATACTGGTGTCGTGCTATTGGGAAATGTGTGTGTTAACAGCCAGTAGTTCTGTCTGATAGAGGCATCCCTTCTGAGTATGTTTCAGAATACAACACACATTTTGAATATAAAGTTTTAATTTTCTTTGACTTGCATATAGGACTGAACTTTCAAAGGAACAGAATACATAGCTCACAGTAAAATTTGATGTCCCTCTTGCCATAGGAAGAATCCCTTGGATAAATACTTGCCCACTATGTAGCATATTTGTCTTGTGACAACTACATTGCAGTTTCCTTAAGGAAAGGTCACAAGGTCATAATAAAAAACTGGGAAGCTACTGCAAAACATTACTTGCCAGCTGGGATTGCTCTCAGCAAAAGAACTCTGCTCGAGATTTATGTGGAAATTGGAAAAAAGTTGCATGAAATTCTCCCCTAGCCCCCAAATACATGCTGTCTGAAGTGAATAGCTATTATTTATTGGAACACTTGAAAAGTGAGCGTGTCAATTGAAAGAACAATTTTGAAGGAGTTTTTTTATAGTGGGAAGATGGTTACGAGTTCCAAAACAGTAACTACATTTTGCCTAAATATATACAATTTTTGTGATTACACATTATAGCTTTACAGTGAGAGAAGGCCTGCAATGTTAAAAGATTGCAGTCACCTACATAATAAACAGAGTACTTTTAATAAACAGAGTACTTTTATATTCCTAGTACTCTTCTTGCCTATTAAAAAGGGATAAAATTGTGCTAAATGAAAGAATCTGATTTCTATTACAGTTATTTGCCAATACATTGAAAGTTGGCACCATGATATAACAGAGAAAACACCAGTTTTCACTGGAATGCTGTTTATGGTTTAATTAAATTGTAAGGAATAGCATGACTAACAGTCACTGTCAGAAGGTCATTTTACCTATGAAAGATCTTATTCTGATTGAAGAAAATAATAATTTTAGCTTATATTTTTAGCCAAGACTGTAAGCCCTGCATAGTATACCATGATAAAGAAGAGGGCTGGTTTTACTTACTGGAGAGCTGAGGGAAGTAAGAATCTCAAAACACAGTAAATCACATTGCACTATAAAACTGCTGAGGTTTTATCTACTGTTCTGTTCGGATGAAAACATCAGTTTCCAGTCACAGAAGGTAACTGATGTCAAACTGGGGACTGGTTCTTACTACAACATGCAAGGTAAATGATAGAAATACAGCAGTTCCCTTGCTTGTTCTCCTACAAGCTGCAGGGGGGTTAAGATTTTGGCAGTACAAGCTGGCACAAGGAAGGGTTCCTTTGTCAGCATTAGCACAGACACCTTCAGATGCTACTGTGGCTGGGCAAGTGCTGAAAGAACATGAAGTAATAGCATAATACAGGTATTTACTGAGCACCTGGTCGGTCAAAAAGGAAAATGTTCTTTGCTTCTCCCACTGATCTGCCTTTGGCCTTCTTTCTGAATTACTTCAGGGATTACTTTTCTTCCGTGGGCTCAATTCTTAGGTTCTGTATGATGAGGGAATGTTTTATATCTAGATTTTGGGCTAACCTGTTGCGTTTTCACCCTCTTATTTTTGCTTTTGCCAGGTACACCTTCTTCTTACATAAGACAACTTGAAAAGTATAATTTATTTAATCACTTGTTGCTTGGATACTGTCAGTTTTCTTTGACCTAGAGCTGCACTTGTAAATCAAGCTTACACAAGTTGGAAGAAACTCTAAAATAGCTTTGGATTAAAAATAGCCATAGCATTGCAAAGGCATATTTTTTTTTTTCAAGAGAGAACATAAATCTGCCCTTCTGATGTAATTTCCTTCTGTGTCATTCCTGTGGCAAGATTAACAGTTCTAATAGCTAGATTATGGTGAAGATTATTTGGAAATAATTTTGACTAAAGAACCAGTCTAATTGTTATTTATTTCCCTTTGTACTCTTACAGAATGCTTTGGAGACACAGTCCCTTAGGAATACTGTACACAGCCTCCCCAAGATTAAAATGTGGATAACAAAGAAAAATCTTGTTATTTCCCTGTGTTACTTATTCATTTCAGGGTTAGTATCTCAAACACTTACCATCTGATTGCTGATCAACCCATAGAAATGAAAGGAGCTCCCTTATGGAAATAAAAAGAAAAGTTTCCATCAAAAGCTGCAGAATTTTTCATATCTTTTCTTCCACATCTTCCTAATTCTACAAGACCTTAAAAAATCGACAGGAGAGGAAAAAGAGAGACTTCTGCCTAGAAAAGTGTGAACTTGACTAACACACAAGTGTGTGAATGAATATGGTGATATTATTTACAGCATCCACTATTAATCTTAACAGTATGTGTTTTTTTTTTTTTAAATTAAGCCTAGTTAAAAACCTCTGCCTTACGTAAAGGATGCATTTTGTGGAGGACATTGTCTTTAGGTGTGGGAAAGTGTATTAAACAAACTGTAAACTGGGATGTAGGGTAGTTTTGCTAAAAATCATTAGTGGGCCTTCAATGCAAATGAATCAAGATATTGCCAAGCTCCTCAAATTGTGTGGCCACTGTCACCATTCCTCAGGATGTGTGGGATATCCCCCTCCTGCCCTCCCAGGCTCAGTAATGCCTGAATTCAGGGCATTCTTTGAAGTAGACTTATGGCAGCCCACTGGAAATTTACTAAGCAAATAACTATGAAATTTGGTTTCACTGCAGCTTTAGCAACAATCTACATTCAGTATTCCCCTCTGGCAGAAATGCCACTGAGCAACTGTGTGACAATTGTAAAAAGATTGAATATAAAGACCAGGTAATAATTTCTTCCTTTCAGGGACCATTGCTGACTGGTATGCCATCAATACATTGTTTTAAGCAGATTAACACTTTTCAGATGTCCTCATCATGTTAAATGCCTCTGTCTACAATCCTTCACTGCATGAACTGGAAGGAAAACCTTCTCATTTCACAGCTTCTTTCATGGATTTGTGCATTAGCCATGTAGCTCTAGTTAACACTGACACCTGGCTTTGAAAAGTGTGACTCTGATGATCACCATAAAACAACCGGTGAGTGGTGAATCAAGATCACAGGAGATCTGTGTAGAGGGAGATGAAGTAAATCACAGCAGTCAATCACAGGAGGGCTTTTTTCTCCCCTGCCATATTTTTTAGTGTAGCTAACTGTGTATCTCCTCCCTTGAGAACTCATGGCAAGAGCTTAGTGATTCAGATTTAAAGTCTATTCATCTGTACTATGCAAGATGATAATGCTGAAAAAAGTATTACTTTCATCACTCAAAAAATTATTTGACTACAGGAAGTATTCAGACCTTCTTAACTTTGTATTTTAAATATGTTCTTCCCAGTTTCATAAGCGAATCCAAGTATTCTTAGCTAAAAAGCTGACAAAATAATTTTGAGTTTTCAGTAATAGTAACTATTTTGCTCTCATTCAGAATCTGTAATTTTTGTTCTGGAGAGGCCTTATGTTGTCTTCTGTTGTAATGATTGACAGAAAAGATGATGGCTTTTTTTTTTTATTTGTCAGACTATAATTTATGAGCTCAATATTATTCCAGTTTTTAATAAAGCAATTACCAGGTCAAATGCCAGTGGTAGTATTGTTTCTAGTAGCTTGAACTGAGCTGGATATAGAAGTCATGAAAATGAAGAACATTTATTTTTGAATTTATTAGAACCACATAGCTGAACATGTTCCTCCATCTGTGGCCCTCTGCATAAAGTATGTACATAAATGACAAGTTAACTGACAAAAACTGATAGTTTATAAAAAAGAAAGCAAATGGCTCTTGTATGATTCTCTCATTGGGTCCTGAGAAATTCAGTTTAATGAATTTGCACTGTTATTGAGTTAAAGTAAATTAATAACATGGTATTTTTCACCTTTTGGGCATTTTCCAAGGGAATACTTTAATTTTTCTGTCTGTATTTCTTGGCTCTTTACATCTTCTTTGGAAAAAATAAGGCAGCTTTTATCATATCAGAGATAAGAGAGACTACTGGAAGGTATAATCGCTCTTGTTCTTCCTCATTGTGAGCTTGTTTTCCAGAGTAAAGGAGGTACTAGAATTTTATGTACTTCCTGTCATGAAGGAATTACTCTTATTAATAACCTTAAGCCAGCTTTACTAAGAGATGCTGATTTCTGGTGTGTTTCTTTTTACCCAGCTCCCTGTCATGACGTTTTTGCAGAGCAGGGTTTTTGCTCTTTCTGACCAGTGGTGGTTTCAGAAAAGGCTTGAGAGGAGGGTTTTTTAAATGACTGGGTGGCCAGAAGTGAGGGCTCATAGCACTTGAGATCTTTCCATGTTGTTTTTACACAAATCTTTTTATGTGCAAGAGCCTATAATGACTTTCTAGGACTGTGTCAGGTTGCAAAAATTTTGATCAGTTGTGATCATGTGACATCAAGGTTTTATTGATCTCTGATGCGTGTTTTTACTGTGCTTTATTCAAAGTATTAAATTACTGGTTCATACACTTGGGAATATACACAGTTATTGGTTCACATCCTACTAACTATATGATGTACCTTCCAAATATGCTGCAGTTTTATCGAATAAGGTTGACTGAGTCTGAGCTTTATTAAGCTCAGGGAAAAGGTACTGTTTTGCTTGGAAACAACACTTTGTTAAGATTTAGCTGAGGTATGATTTTTGTTTCATAAACTCTAGAAATGAATTTGGATTAGATGAGATTCAGACAGTTTTAAAACTGCAGAAAGCCTACATTTAATGCCACAATTATTTAGCTCATTTCTATCCATCATGATATATGAGGCATGACAACATTTTACACTGTTCATTAAAGATGAACAGTTTTGATACAGCTGATATGTTAAACATATGTATAGCTTGGGAAAAATATAGCCTGATACGATTAAAACAAAACAGGCAATGAAAATTGGTATGTATTATTTAAAACACATTTTCTTTGATGAGTCCTTGAAATTACAGGTCCTGTATTTTTGCTGCTAAATACAAGAACAAGATGAAGCTCAGGTTGTCCAAACAGCTGTGAGTCCCACCCACTCCACTTTACATTTTCAGGATGGAGAGAGACACCAACTGCCTCATTCCAGGCAGGAGAAACAGCAGTACTGGTAAAATAAATATTCACCAGCTTAACAAAGGGTTGCAAAACAGAATACAAAATGCCTGGGAATAGTTGAGACCAGCAGTCAGACGGTAATTTCCACCTTTCTGCATCTTTTGGTTACCTCAGTCCTGCCTCAGGGGTAAAAGAGCAAGTACTTGGGTGAAAAACTTACAATTTGGCTGTTGACTCTTCTTCTTTAGTTTTTTTTGTTTTCCTATTTTAGTGACCATAATGCTTACAGGAAGTGCAGAGGACTTTGTTGCTATTCTATTCCCCAGAGTTCAGAAACTTTCTGAGACTGCTTTGATGGTCAGTGTCCAGGTGGGTAGGGAAAGGCTCCAGGACTGTGCATTTCACTTGATTAGTAAGAAGGAATCCTGTTCTCTATCGCTATGTGAGTAGGTAATGAATTAGCTACCCTTTTAACTGGCCTCCTGATTTTGGTTCCCAAAGGCAGATTGTGTGAAGCCACTTTCTCTTCCATTGTTTTGCTCTATTCTGACAGATTAGTGATTAGAGTTTCACTGTATATTGTTAAATGAGCTGCAGTATGTGCAGCATTTGAGTTTGACTTTTTGGATATAAACCTATGACAGCATTTACAGAAACAGCATTTCTGGAAATCAGCTTTTAGAGACTATAATACAGAAGGATCTTTATGGCTATCATTTGCTATAAAAGATACCCACATTTTGCTTTTTAAATAAATTGGTTGGCTGAAAATGTCTTTTGCCATTCAGTTTTCCTCATAACCTTTGTCCTGATCTGGACATACAGTATCATTTTATTGAAATGCTCTGGTTACTAGTAGGTTATTTGGTTAGTATTTTAAGATACAGGAAGACAAAAAAAGCATGGAAGAGTGAGAATAAGAGTATATTTTAAATAGACACATAAATACTCAGAATTGGTTTTAATAAGAATAGTGACCAAAGCCTTGATATAAGACATTTTTCTGGGGGAAGGAGTAAGTTCAATAATGGAAAAAGTGTTTATGGTTTTAAGACATATTTTCAGAGCATGCATCCAACCAGATATGTGGCTCTGCACACGTGCTGGGAGCAGCAGGAAACAAGGGTCCAGTCTTCTCTGAGGTGAACTGAACTAGGAGTCGTAATAGCAGGCTTATAAAATACACTACTATATTCCTGACAGAAGGAGGAGCAAAGTAGCTCTTGTTTTGTGAACTGTAATTGTTTATCTTGATTGCTGCTGGAGCACTGCAGCAAGAGGCTGACTTACAGGCTATGACCAGCCTGGGCTTATTTTCCCAGTCATGTAGGTGATTTCTGTGTCAATTGGTCTCTGAGTACATTGTCAGCTTCTACTTTTCCAGCTACTAATTAGCTAGAGATCATTAACAAGGAGGGCAAGACCATGAGACAAGATGCCTCTCATGTTTCAGGATAAAAGCTAATTATCCAAGTTCATGGCAAAAAAAATCAAAACCATGATGCGGATTAAGATAATTGCTCACAACTCTGGAGCAATTTTTCCATGCTTTAAGACTGTTATTCTGTTCTCTAGTCTAAATTACCTTGATTTCTTCCCATTTTTATATAATGAGTACCTTTGCCAGGTTTTTTTGGTTTTGTTTTTGTCTTTGTTTTTTTGTGTTTGTTTTTTTTTTTTTCATTTTGTTTTTTCCCTTTTTTTTGTTTCTCTACTCTTAGTCTTCAAGGTACAGTTTTCTCTGCTTTGGTGTGGCAACTTGGTTTGTGTCATCCACTGTCACTTCTTTGTTTTGTGGGTAGGTTCTCAAACCAATTCAGTCCCTTTTTATAGAACTGTTGGCTAGTCAATAATTCCTTAAGCGAATTTTTGCATTTGATTATCTCTACTCACGCAAAAAGGTTAATTATGTCATGCAAGTGATTTACTTGCTCTTCCTTTCTGTTGCTCATTTATTATTGTCTCTATGGAAAAGCTTGTGGATGTGTGGACTTACACCCTGTGTGCACACACACTTTTGGGAAGCAGACACTGCAACAGGCAGGTGTTGGGTTCTGGCTTAGGGTCATGAAATAAAATAATGAGAAATATTCTGAAAAAACTCACCATTATGTGAGGTCTTCTTCCTTTTTAGTACTTCCTAGCAGTAGCTTCTTAAAACTGCCAGAATGGGGGGGAAATTTGCATGTGACAGGCTGGAGAGATGGGTAGAGAAGAACTGTCTGAAATCCAGCAAAGGCAAGTGCAGTGTTCTGTACTTGGGTAGGAATAACCCCATGTACCAGGACAGGATGGGGGTGGATCTGCTGGAAAGCAGCTCTGTGGAGAAGTACCTGGTGGCCCTGGAGGACAACAAGCTGTCCCTGAACCAGCAGTGTGCCCTGGGGGTCAGTGTATCATGGGGTGAATTAGGAAGAGCATTGCCAGCATGTCAATGAGGGAATCCCACTCCTCTGCTCAGCCCTTGTGGGCTGCATCTGTGGTGCTGTGTCCAGTTCTGGGCCCCTCAGACACATGTGGAGCTTCTGGAGTGGGTCCAGCTGAGGCTAGGAAGATATTCAGGGGACTGGAGCATCTCTTACAAAGAAGGGCTGGGGGAGCTGGGCCTGTTCAGCCTTGNGAGGTCTTCTTCCTTTTTAGTACTTCCTAGCAGTAGCTTCTTAAAACTGCCAGAATGGGGGGGAAATTTGCATGTGACAGGCTGGAGAGATGGGTAGAGAAGAACTGTCTGAAATCCAGCAAAGGCAAGTGCAGTGTTCTGTACTTGGGTAGGAATAACCCCATGTACCAGGACAGGATGGGGGTGGATCTGCTGGAAAGCAGCTCTGTGGAGAAGTACCTGGTGGCCCTGGAGGACAACAAGCTGTCCCTGAACCAGCAGTGTGCCCTGGGGGTCAGTGTATCATGGGGTGAATTAGGAAGAGCATTGCCAGCATGTCAATGAGGGAATCCCACTCCTCTGCTCAGCCCTTGTGGGCTGCATCTGTGGTGCTGTGTCCAGTTCTGGGCCCCTCAGACACATGTGGAGCTTCTGGAGTGGGTCCAGCTGAGGCTAGGAAGATATTCAGGGGACTGGAGCATCTCTTACAAAGAAGGGCTGGGGGAGCTGGGCCTGTTCAGCCTTGAGAAGCACTGAGAGGGGACCTCATCCATGTCTGTCAGTGTCTGCAGGGAGGGCTCAGAGGGTGAACCAGGCTCTGCTCAGGGTGCCCAGCAATGGGACAAGAGCCCACTTGCAGAAATTGATGTACAGGAAGGATTATATACTTTATTTTATATTACATTACATTACATTATATTATGTTATATTATATACCTGATTATAGGAAGGACTTTACTGTGTGGGTGACTGACTGAACCATGGAACAGTTTGTCCAGAGGGGATGTGGAGTCTCCCTTACTGGAGCCATTCAAGAAGTGTCTGGACAGGGTTCTGTGCAATGTGCTCTGGGGTCACCCTGCTTAAGTAGGGAGGTTAGACCAGATGACCCACTGTGGTCCCTTCTAACCTGACCCATTCTGTAATTCTGTGATACTGTTGCTAAGGAAATTTATTTGGGTTTGGTTTGTGCTAAGCAGCAGTGGTTATAATCTGAAAAAGGGAAGATTCCAATTTGAAAAAAAAGATAAAAGCAACCACAGTGTGGTCAGTTTGGCAAAGGAGCAGGGAGGCTCTGAGATCCAGCTGAGGAGGTTTTCAGGATGTGACTGGATCTTTTAGGAATCTGAGCTGTCAATCCTAAATTAGTACTGACAGAGCTGTGAACTGAAGGCTGATCCAGAGATTCCCCTTGCCTCTTCCAACTTCAATGATTCTGTGAGTCCATAGGAGTAAACTCACAGGAGAATCTGTAACCCAGTATGTACTATTAAAAAAATATACAAATCACGGCATAATGCTTGTGAAAAATGTGTGTGAACTCAGTTGACTGGTATTTTTCATCATGACTGACAATTTGAAAATAAGATCTTGATAAGCTTTTTGGTCTACTGCCTCTGCCCTCATTGATACAACTTCATTTAAAATTTTCCAGCCATGGGGTCTTGATTGCTGCCTGAACTAAGTGTAAACACCATACTGCACCAAAATCAAATGATGAAGGAAGAAGGCATAGATGAACATTCTGTCTGAAAAACATTTTCCAGACCTTTCAAATAACAAACACTTTGCATAGGGAAGGAATGGACAAGTTTGAAAACTATTTGCTAAACAAAACAGAGGCTAAATTCTTTATGAATAGGATTAATAATTGAATAGTCAGTCAGCTTTAGTTTTAATTTTCTTTCCCTCTGCTGCATTACTGTGTTTACTAAATCATTTCAGAACAGAGGTTCCCAGGTGGTTAACTTTTTCCATCCCTGGCAAACCTCTGAATGTCAGAGGGGGGACAGGGACATCTCTTTGGAGGCCAGGTTCATCACCTAGCTTATGACAAGCAACATTCCCTACTTTGCTGCTGGAGAGAAGGGAGTAAGACAGAGTGTATAGCATAGCTGAACAAGGAAAGGGAGAAAAACAGGTGGAGGAAAGACAAAAATTAAGTGGTATTTGCAAACAAATGCTTCCTCCACTTTCAGAAATATTCCAAACACAAGAATGACCAAAGTTTTTTGATGGGAAAATAGAATGTGAAGAGAACAGAGAAAGATGCAGCATGTAAGAAAAAAGGGATGATTGCTATGTGTTTTGTATGTGTAGTGCTTCTATGACTTTTAGGTGGGCCTCTGCTTTGACTGAAGTACTGACATACCTATGAATATCCACTCCTTCCTTACAGAGCTGGAGGACTGCAGTCTAATTTCTTTAGAATCCAGAAGTTCATCCCTGAGTAATTTAAAGAGAGAGAGCGATTAGTAAGTCAACTTCTGAGGCCAGGGGCTGTGCAGGGAGTGTTCCAAACCCATCCATGCCAAGGAGCCACAGCCAAGCCTGGCAGAGCCCCTCAACCTCAGGTGCAATTGCCAAAATGTATGGAAGTGAGGGCAAAGCCTCTGGGTGAGCAGAGAAGCAAGGAAAGGCAAGTACAGGGTAGGAGGGGGAAGAGCACCAAGGGGCAGGTGCTGCCAAGCAGCCCAGAGATGGGGAGAGTGTGAGATGAAGGAGCAGCACAGGTGAGGGCTGAGGGTGACCTGTCCCTGCAGGGCTCCAGGTGTGCTGGCTGGGGGGAAAATTTGGCCCTGGGGATGTCCCAGGGGAAAGGTGCTGGCGTGTGTTTTGTCTTTGTCAAAATCCAGATTGGTATAAATCAGCACCAAATGAAATTCTTCGTCACCAAGTTGAGTCTGACTCACCTGCAGCAGCACCTGGCAGGCAATATCCCTGCATTTACCTGGGCCCACAGGCTCTCCTGTCCTGCTTTCCCTCATCCTGCTGTGGATGACTGCAGGGCTGGATGGATGGGAGTGTGGTCTTTCACCAGGGGGAACCCTCCACATCCTTAAAGCTGCAATCAGTCAGTGCTAAATCCTCCTCTGAAACCCTCTGTGATGATGCCTGTGCTTTAGAAGAACTGGAATTTGTGGCACAAGTGCCTTTACTCCTGCCTTCCTGGAGGTTTGTGACATGGCAATGTGTGAATAGCTTGCATGATCTCCTCCTGACTCATCACTTGCACAATTAATGTAACTGTTTTTCTAGTTAAACTTGGCAGATGCTAGAGAGGATCAGAATACAACTCTGATTTTCCCTCAGAAGAGATAAAATAACAGACTGCAAATCCTGCAGCTGAATCTGCAGAAAGGGGTTGACAGTATCCTTTACAGAATAGCTGTTGTTGTAACCTATTTAGGAAGCTGGATTTTATACCAGTCATAAATTGAAGGATTTCCAGTAAGTGATGCTAGATACTCCATAAATACCCCATCAATTAAAGGCACATTTTTATGTCTGTAAGCTCAGATATTACACTTTGCATCATTAAAATCCTCATTTATGACCTTTGCAGCAGATAAGTCGTATCCTCTTTCAGCTGATAGATTTTCTTTTCATATCATTATATGTAAAATTACTGTGAGAAGATGGTTGCTTTAAGTTGTTCAAAGATGTGCAGAGTTATAGACTAAGAGCTGTCACAACCTTGGAGAAGAAGCAGCTCTTGTGTGTCCTTTATTTTCAGGACTTCAGTGCAGTGTGCACGGAACAGGTTTTTATATGCAGAGCTGTCACATGACTGAAAAAGACGAGTGAAATCAAACTTAAATATTGTGTGTGCTTGCATCAGAGTGCTTACACAGAACAGAGCAGGATCGCTTAAGCATCCTAAAGGCTACTAAGCTCTATTTCCGGCATAATAAAAGGCTCAGTGTCCATGAGAAAACAGATGGTTAGGTAGCTCAAGTCTCTATAAAGTAGTAGCAGAGCAGGACTTCCAATGAAATTATTAAGACAAAAAGTGTGAGTGGGAAATCTTTGTTGCTAATAGCAAAGAAAGGTCAAAGTAGTTTAGAGAATATCAGGTGTCATGATGACTTTAGGCAAAAGAAGGCTGCAGTATAATTACTTTGCACTGTACAGAGGCTTGTAGTTTTTATTTTACATCTTAACAGTAGATGTGATGGGAGTTGTTTGCATTTGATGATGCTCCAATTTGTCATTCAAAGCTGATTGAAGTCAGGCAACCGTGAATCTTTTTTACAACATGTTCCTTTTATGTACACTTCATGGACATGAGTAGCATTAAAGGCACCATCAAGTGTCACAAAAATTATGTAGCAATGGATCTCTGAATGTCATTTTTACTTATAATGTTTTCTATTCAATAAATACAGGTCAGAAACTGTTGCATGTTATTCTATTGCAGTAGCTCATAAATGTGTGTTGTATAATCAGCTTCCAGAAGCTGGAGAAATTAAAGTCATTAAAATATCACCTTCCCGTACTTTGCTTTCTAGCAAACAACAGCAGCCTGAGGTTTGAGTCACTTCAGTGTCCAGGAGAACGAGGTTCTTCCTTGCTGTGCTGGGCATGTCACCCTGTATTGCTCACACATGTTGAAGTGAAGTTTCTGACACGTAATAGTTAGGTGTGCTGGAGGACTTTTGGAGGGGTGTACCCATCTTCATGTACCCATCTTCATTTCTCTTTTGAAACCACAGACACCTGTTGAAAATACTGTTTTCTTTCCCGCAAGTCCTCTGCGTGAACAGTTCCTGCCCCCTTCTGTAAGGCTCTATCCTCTGTAATGTTTTCAGATCTGATTTTAGAATAGCACAGGTTTTTTGGTTTTTCTGTTTTGTTTTTTTCCCGTGAGCCAGCCCTTTAAAGAATGTTACTCCCTGTGCAGTGACCTGAGCAGCTGAGTTTGTATTTGTATGTACCAAAGGATGAACACACTACAGAGACTGTTACAGCTGATGAGGTGCAGCCCTACTATAGGACTGTCTTCAGATTCACATTAGCAGATGGATATGAACTGGCATTGCTCCATGGACTTAATAGTTTTGTAGACTTCAGGGCCAGAGGGAGCCATTGTTGTAATCAGCGTGTCTGGCTTCCCATGTAAAATGAACCTCAGAATTTCAGCAGATGATTCCTGTGTCAAGCCTGATGACTTTTACTGGAACTGAAGCATATGTTACAGAAAAATGCTGTTCTGTTACTGTTCTGTTTTCAAAAGATCAGGCAGTGGGATATTCCCCATGGTCATTCCACCTAGCTGGCTGTTCTTCTAGTGGCTGATACACTTTTCTGTTAAAATATGTATGTGATATGGAGTTTAAATTTTCAACACTTGAAATGACTCTTTTCCGTGTGCTTTTGTCAACCAGATAAGTATCCAAAGTTTTCTTACATAAGCAGCCAGACCAGGGTCTAGTCCCTTCTGGCCTTGTGCACATTTCATACCAGCTAAGAAGCTGGACTGTTGTGTCTTAAGAAATGCTGAATATACACAAAGAAGCAAAGGTTATGCCTGTTACAAAGCCCCAAGACATACAATTAAATGTGTAGATGGAGGTGAGAGTCTGATGTGTATTTGCTTGTGTGGACTGATTTCACAAGAGTGAATTTATGTGAGATCTTCGTGAGCTTCACACTTACCTTGACAGCTTGTGTACCTTGGTACTGATCTGTGGCAGAGATATGTCTGAGTCAAGTAACACAACTCTTCACTAGCTGGTTTGACTGACAAGCCAAACTCCAGTTGGTTTAATTTCAAACTGTTTTCACCCCAAAAGGGCAGTATTACAAAAATGGCTGTTGAATTGCATACTCTCTACTTCTGTCTTGTAAATGTCTATAAGAAAGCATCTTGAAGACCTTGGATTCAGGACAGGAGCCAGGGGCATGTAGCTAAAAGATAGACAGTGCTGAAGGGGACAAGGCTTGTGGCAGAGGGGAGGTTTGCTTCCTGGTGTAGCTTTGAAAGCAGCAGATTTATTTGCTGCAGGAAAAGGGAGCCTTGGGGACTGGATGACTTGATAAAAACTAGAGGAGAATGAATTCATCGAGAAACTTGGGACTTTCCTCAGGCAGCTGACTGGTGGCTCCCAAGGACTCCAGAGGCAGAAGTAGCTCTTTGAATAAGAAGCTAGAGGGTACGAATTCCCAGAAAGGAAAGGAATGGAGGATGGGATGTATGAAGTGACGAAGAGACTGGAAATGGAGAACAGCATCTGCGGATATGTTAGCTTTTAATTTATTGTTTTATTTAAACAAGCTCAAAAATGGATTTTGTTTATAGCCACAGGGATGTGATTGTTGCATTTGTGAAGGCTACCTTTAGCTGCAGCCTAGAGATTCTAGTTAAATTAGCATAGACTCTTCATAATGAGAGCTGTTTAAGTTTTCATTATCACCTGGATTTTTTTGGCTTCATTTTGTTTTGAAGTTTTAGCTTTGTTTTGTCAATAAGTCAAAGGTACCCATGGTAAAATTCTGTTCCAGTTTCATGTGGATAAATCAGGAGTAAAATGTGTGATTCAAACTAAGTTAATGATAACTTAGAAAAATCAAAATTGAAGCCATAAGCAGTGTTTTAAAATAATGCAAATTGAGGAAACAGTTGAGAAATTTCATGGGATGATGAACTGATGGGAGATTTTGAGTGTTTTATGGATCATAGCACAGCTTCATCAATTTTCTTAAGTCATTGTTTTATTATAGGTGCTAAAGAAGGCCTGACGGATTTTGTGAATACCAATGACAGCTGTGAAGGGCAGAAATGGGTTGCAGAGATAGGACTGGGGGCACATCCAAACTTAAGGCTCATTAACTTTTCAAACTTGGAAATGCTTTTCTGTCTCATGGACTGTGTATACATGTAATTGTCTGAACAGTGTGAAACTGGGTTGGTGCTCTATGAGCCACCCACTCACTTTAAAATATTTCCTGCAGTAAACTTCAGAATTTCAGTGGATAAAATTAAAAATGTGTTTGCATGGTCTTACTAGTGTTGATACATATAGAAATGTGAATTAGTAGATGATCATGCAATACCCACGTCTCTTGTGAAACTGAGGATGGGAGAGTTGCATGAAAGGGTGTGTGGGTTGGTGTCCAGGATGGGAGGAAGAAGAATATTTTACCTGCTGCAAAATGTTAGAGCACAGAAAAACAAGACCATTTTGAGTGTCAAATTACTGCTATGAGCAGGGACTGTCAGCATCTGCTTAGTGTGCCTGTGTTTGTAAGGGCAGCTGGTGGCTCTAGGACATTAGTTTCTTGCACATTTCTTTACTTTGAGGACTACCTCCACTGTTAAAAGAGGAAGAGGGCTTTGGGGCCAAACTAGTGCTTCTGTTCTGAAGCTGTCCAGTCTATGTGGGGTTTTTAATTGCCATCCTGTGTAATCCTGACACAAAAATAACCTAAGGGAAGAATTTGTAGTAATGTTTGTATTGTACATCTACTGGTATGTTCCAGAGGCTGTTCAAAGAGAATTTGAGTGATATGGGGGTTGTACTTCTAAGATACAGAGGAGGATTCTTTAGACCTGGGATTTGAACTCAACAGCCTGATTTTCTTTATCTAGGAGAGCACTTTTCTGTTCCCAGTTACTGAGCAGCAACCTCTTATTATCAGATGAATTTTACTTGCTGTAGGCATGATCAAGTTTAAATGCAAGAGAGTGAAAGATGCTGGGACTTGTCATTATCCAAATTTTTTAGCTTCTCTTGGAAAGCACACAAACCTTGTGTCATTAATGGAAATGACACCCAATAATCTGTATTAAGAAACTTCCTCTTTGCTAACTACATCAAACAATGAAACACTGGTAAAAAATCAGAATTGCAGTGTGTCATGACATGTTAATTTTCTTGATCAATGCATTTTATATTAAGATGTTGCCTCATCATTACATGATAATGAGAACCGTGGGTTTTTTGACATTTTATAAAGGAGGTAGATAAGAGATAGTTCAACTAATCCAACTGCAGTTTAGGGCAATTCCTTAAGAGTGTTTTTTATGGAAGTTATGATTTTTTGGTTCCCCCAGAACTGAGGCTATGCCTATCTATGTTATTATGTGTGGATAAATGCTGAAAGTTCACCACAAACAAGCTGTTTGCAACCTCACGAGCAGGGAATGCTGGGGTAGCTTGGATTGGAAACAAGAAGGAAGGAGAGAAAGACACGTGTTAAATTTAAGCCTGTAGTGAATAATACTCTGTAATTCTTAGCACACATTTCAATGTACCTGTGGTGGAAATCTCAGTTTTCTATGGCTATTGAACCTGTTGTAGCTGTATGGGATGCTGAAAATGAGCCAAAAGAATAAGCTTAAAGAGGAAAAAGGACCTCAGTTTTGATCAGCTTTAGTTAGGATTAACAAAATTCCTTGTATTTACCAATGGTAACAGGTATTCCTGATTATGTCAGTTGGGGCTATTAAGGTAGAGTTCTGTGAGAAAAAGCATTCATCAACTACTGAAGAACTAATGGACCACTTTGTGAAACTTCATGATATCAAATGGGCGTGAAACAGAGAGAGAAGTTCAATCTATCAATTTCCATGGTATTTCCAAGACCAAAAATAGTTTTTCAGGATTTAATTTGACACACAGCACCAGTCCATTCCCACAGCATGCTGTTCAACAACTGAAAGATACTCTTAAAATTTTCTAATGGTGCTTCACAGCACTGTGGTGGTCACTGGCTGACATGAGGTGTGTGACAGGGGAGCAAGGTTCCAGTGAGACTTTGCCAGCCCTACATACAAAGTTCAAAACACTTTTCATGTCAGCAAGCCGTTGAAGCTCATATTTTCCCTCCAAGTGCATTAAAGGATTGTAAGTCTTTAAATTACCTGAATTTCTTCTAATAGGTTATACCATTTTCTACTGTGCATTTGGGCAGTTCTGATTATTTGCACTGTAGAAGTTTTCTTGTTCTTTACTTTTTAAGCTCTGCAAATCTTTTTAAGTACCTTGCTCTCCTAGCCCTAAGGCAAATTTCACATTGATCCATTTCCTATTCTTTTAAAAGTTGGCTTTTTTCCATTTCTTATGACTCTAGGGTTTCATTTTGGTTTGTTTTCTTTTTTGTCTCATGGCAAGACAGGATTAAATTTCTACACATTTCTGACTATGACTGTTTTTATTTCATAGACTTTGGTTGCCTATACCTTCTCTGGAACTTTTTTAACAAAAAAGGTTTTTTAAAAAAATAGCAATTTGTTTAGTGAAGTGGAGCAAAGTCTCCAAAAGAATGAGATTTGCAACAGAGCTGGCTCAAAAGTGGCAATCCTCTTTTCCTGAAAACCTTTTGAGGATCTGAGATCTATTTAATGCTGGAAAAAAACCTTAATCTTGTGAAGGCTATAGTGGCCATTTTTGGATTAAAAAGGTTGGGTTTACAAATGTGCCTATGCCTCCTAGACAGTCTGTGCAGGTTTACTGGTTTTGTCTGGGATAGAGTCAAGCTCCTTCATGGTAGTTCAAATGGTGTTGTTTTGGATTTGTGACCAAAAGAGTATTGATGATAAACTGAATCCTTAGCTATTGCTGACCCATTCTTGCACAGTGTCCAGGCCTTCTTTGCCACCATCAAGAAGGCTGGGAGTGGAAAAGGATTTGGGAGGCAACACAGTGGGGACAGCTGACCCCAACTGAACCAAGGGAACTTTCACACCTGTATTGAGCACTGGTGACGCCACACCTCAAATCCTGTGTTCACTTTTGGGCCCCTCATGACCTGAAAGACATTGAGGGGCTGGAGTGTGTCCAGAGAAAGGCAAAGGAGCTGGTGAAGGATCTGGACCACAAGTTCTGTGAGGAGTGGCTGAAAGAGCAGGGGAGGCTCAGCCTAGACAAAAGAAGGCTCAGGATGGACCTTACCACTCTCTATAACTACTTGAAAAGAGGTTGTAGCCAGGTGTGGGTTGGGCTCTTCTCCCAGGTAACAAGTGACAGGATGAGAGGAAATGACCTCAAGTTGAGTCAGGAGAGGTTTAGGTTAGATATTAGGAAAATGTTTTTCATAGAAAGGGTTGTAAAGCATTGGGACAGACTGCGCATGGTAGTGGTGGAGTCACCATCCCTACAAGTGTTTTAAAAATGTGTGGATATGGCACTTGAGGACACGGTTTAATGGTGAACATAGTGGTGGTGTTGGGTTGGTGTTTGGACTTGATGATCTCAAAGATCTTTTCCAACTTTAACAATTCTATGAAATTCCTTATTTTGCATGAGTTTTCCCATTTTTGCCCTTTGGATTGCCTCCCTCATTGCACTGAGGGGACTGAGTGGCTCTGTGGAGTTGAGCTGCTACGGGTTAATCCACAAGAGCAGCTTTTAATAAACTGCTGCAACAGAGGCTTTTGAAATTTATATGGCTTCATGGAATACCTTATGTCAATGAAACATTAAGAAAAAAAACTGGTTTTGAATCCTCAAATTTGTGCTTATTTTAAAGCACTGATTTACATACCTATTTGAGGTCTGTTTATCTTATGATAATATCTAAAGAACGGAACTTGTTTACATTACCTCAGTCTGATTTTCAGCAACTATTTTAAATGCTTTCCCCCAGAATAGATAAGTTGTTTTTTCTCCTATGTCTTTCTGAAGTTTCTGCAGTTCTTCTTGAGCAAGTTTTACCAGTTGGCTGGAAATAGGAGCCAACACTTCCCAAAGGCTTGAATTTTTGGCTCTGGACAAGTGGCTATAAAATGATAGGACTGTCTTGAACAGCAGTTGTCCTTTCTGCCTGAATTCACAGAAATGTCTGAAGCAAGATTTCACTGGAAAAAAGATCCCTCCTGTAGTGCAGAAGGCTGAACATGGAAGCTACAGTTTCATGTTTGTTGAATTTCTGTGACATTTGTGTGTCTGTATTACTATTTTCTCATTACTCATGCAAGCAACCTTCTCTTCCTTGGTTTGTGGCTTTTAAACAACCTTTCTGTATTTATTTTATAGCTCTCTATTTATGCTTATAGCTCTCCTCAAATTTAGCTAGATGGTGTGGTGATTTGTCTTGTGGTTGTTTGATGATTTTTCCAGATTTGTGTAGTCCTTTAAAAAATATAATATAATAGGCGATAGATTGATATGTAAAAAACCTAGTCTCAGAATCTTAAGATTACTTCTTCACTCCTCTGTGCTTCTCAGGCAGATCTGTAGAGGCTGGATAACTGAATTGCAGCTTGCTTAAATTGACACTGATACCCAAAGAATTCAGGTTTTTTCTTTTTCTCAGGCTGAAGGAAAAAAAATCTTGCTTCCTCCAGGTATGGTTGAGAACTGACTGCAATTCTAGTATCTGACATTCACCAGAAGGAGATATGCCTGAAAAAATAATTGCTTTTTCTTTTTTTTTTTTTTTGATTGAGTTAAATATTCTGTTGGGAAAAAAAAATCTCAGTCATATTTAGTGCATTTTGCATATTGTAATTTATTCCAAATAAAAAATTAGGGGATATCAACATAATATATTAATGCATACCACTTCTCTGATATTATATGGCTAGTGTGTTGTGTGAGGCATATATTTTTATGTGAGTATTCTCTCTCATGTCATAGAAATCACTTGAAGGCAGGAATAGTCAGCTCAGCTGAGAACTGAATGCAGATATTTCAGACAACTTATTTAACTTCTAATAAAACAGACATCCGTTTAAAACTTATCTCCTCACCAACTAACTGCTGCCACAAATGCCACGAATTTAAATGAATAAAGATCTGTCCTGTTAGGTGGCATTTAGAGCAGCCAGAGATTCATACACACACACTCTGGGCAGATGTAATTCTCAGTGGTTGCAACTGAGATTCAATAGAATCACAGAGATTATATTCACTAGAGCAATGGCCCAAAGTGTTTTCCTTGGAAAGACTGCTATTTGTGGACAGTGCCATAAAGCAGTGAAAGTTAAGAAGGATCAGAACCTATGCCTTCTATGAGAAAAACTGTGATCTGAGGGAGAAAGATGGTGTGAGGAGAAGCTGGTTTGGAACTGGACTGCTGCTAGTGAGAAGAACTAGTACAAAATCTCTAAACCAAGTTATTGGTTAAGCAGATGAGGTAAAACACACGTTGCACTGGACAGGAAGGGATACTGGGAAGAGACAGAATTAAGCACCATGTGGTACATGAGTAACTCAAGAGAGTTCATGTGGCTGTGGCCAGGTGATACTCCCTGCAGGGGCAGACTGCTGACCAGTGGACAAAAGGGACCAGAAACACACTCCTCTATCTTCTGGTTTTTGTGTCACATCCCATGCTAAACACTATTGACCCAGCACTGGGAAGTGAACAAACTTTGTGCTCTGGGTACTGTGACAGGAAGAGAAATAGTGATTTATTATTATAATTTCTAGAAACATGAATGGGCCCTTAAAATGTTGGCTAGATATGGACAGCATCAGAGCTTATAAAATGGGTGTGTGTTTTTTCTTATATATTTAGAGGGGTGTTTTTTTGATAAAATTATAGTATCTACTTTTCTATATTTGTTTAACATTTAGCCCTGAAGGAAAACTCAGTGTAAATAGTTGAAATTTTTCATGTATATTACTATGTCTACATTTTCTCCTTGCAGTGATGCATTAAAAAGTTTATAAATACCCACTTCCCTTATAAACTAAATTTTTGTGTAAATTATTGTGTCTGAATACAAAGTATAATTTCTCATGACTATAATTTACTCCTTCAGATGATCATTTATTCATAAATAATTTCCCTCTTTTGCCAGATGCATTGTCTTTGCACTGCCCTCTTTCAGAGACAGATATCATGTTGACCAACTCACAGCCCTTCACTACAACATGCCAAGAGGTTTCCTCTACTTTTTATCTTCTTTGTTAGATTTTTTTTCACCGATGCTCCATAGTTGAAGCAGTAACCATGTTGTGTAGTCATTGTGCACTAGAGACACCCTTAAGAACTTTGTTTTGGTAACCACGTGGGTTACAGGAGCATGACTCCATGAAGGTTTTGCCGTAAGACTTTCAGACCTTTTTTGAATTAACCCACCTTTCCCACTCATTTATTTTGTTCTTATTAGCACATTGATCATTCATCATGTCACAATTTTCACGCATTTTGAGGGCAAAGCAAGGTGTTAGTGCAATCTTGGTAACAGTCACTTTATCTTAACCTACTAGTGTCAGGGAACAGGGAACTTAGAGAATGTCTATTTTGTAGAAGATGCTTTAGTTGTTGCCTATGAAAACTGGCTCATTTATTGCTTGAAATCCTACTCTGAAAAAAAACCCATGGCTAAATTTAAACTTCTGATTATATCAACAATGCAAGACCTTTCTGCTGTGCCTGCCTCTTTTTGATTAATTTGCTTTAGAAATAATAAAATCCTCTGAATTTCATTCAAATGTGCAACAAACTGATTTCTGAAACATTTCATGATATGGAACTTTCTCCTAGCCAGTTAGTTTCACTTAAACTCATCCTAGGGGATCCAGTTTTGTACTCTTGCCTTTACTGTGGGCGATTAGAATGTACCTGTTGTGTTTTGGTTTTTTAAAAAGTGTAATAGGAAAGTGTGGTCCAACATGCATTTGGATGAGAAGTCTTGCATATAAGTAGAATTATGCACCTGTATTAAAAAAATGTCTTGGTGGATTGCTAGCAGCTCTCAAAACTATTGAAATAGAAGACATCTCTTATAGCTGGTGTCTTTAAGTGGATGCCCACAGTCTTTTTCCTTATGAATAACCACTGAGCAGCTGTGAAGATTATTATAACACGTTGTAAAATTTTCCTCCGTTGGTTGAGAACAAATATTGGATTAGTGATCACTTGCAATTGCCAAAGGGTTTGTTGTTTCCTCATTTTTACTTTTCCCCATTAAAAAGGGATATAAATCCCCTGCTAAATCCTGCAGATTAAGACTATTTTTTAATATCCTGGCATTTTAGGTTTTAGTCAACAATTTTTACTCCTCTAAGACATGATATGAAGAAGTATGCCAGTGCCCTGTGTTCTAAAACTGCAATGATCACTTTCCTTGAATGGGTTAGAAAAGCATTTCTAACATGAAACCAGGAAATCTAGAAGAGGGATTTTACATTATTTTTAAGAGCTTAAACCCTGCTGGTGATATTGTTACACAGACTATTTCAGCTCAGCATTAGCTGGACTATTTCCATGCCTTCTTTCAGTATTCACTCATACGTGAACCAAGGATTTGAACTATTAGATTTTCATGGTTAGACACTTAAGTTGTTATGGAATCCTAAACTCTATTATTTTGTGGTACATGCCAAACTGCCAGGCAGTATTCATAGCGTGTATCTTCACATGTCTTATAGCTACTTAAAAAAATCGAATGTACTTTTTTTGCATATGCAGGTCATTTGGCTTTTCTTATGCAGTGTATTGATAGATTACAAAATACCATACCAAGCAGCTTTCCCCCCACCTCATGTAGTCTGCAACTGGTTGACTCTGAATATCTTTACAAGTAAACTGAATAATCCATTCCAAATTTGCAGTCACTAACAATTTTAGATGTGGCATTTCTGGGCATGGTTTAGTGGTGAGCTTGGCAGTGCAGTAGGAAATACTTGTCCAGTTTTGAAACATTTAGCTCAATGTCAACCTTTACCCCTGTAGAAAAACTTAAATATTCTGTAAAATGACAACTCAGTAATGTTTTCCATTATGATATTTTTAAAATATACATCACTTTTTCTCCCTCTTTGGGAACATACAAGATAATTTGCAGTTGTAGTATCAAATGAAAATAATACTAAAAAAAAAGTCAACAAACTATTTCTGATCAAAAGTAGACTGCAATGCACAGAAATCAGATAAATCTAGAAGAAAAAGAAGACTCTAACCTCCTTTCAGATTCCCCATAGCTGGGGAAAATTACAGTATAAAGATGTTGTCACATTTAAGAGAACCCATTAGGCTGAGCTTGGTTCAGTAGAGATACTGAAGAGAGACCACCCCATAAACTACCCATTAATGCTTCCAATTTCATATTGTCTGAATAGCTACCATCCATGAAATAGGAAGCTTTATTTTAGGAACAGCAATGCGATGTAGTGCTGGAGCAAATCCTAATTTGTGAGGTGGAGTGTTACAGACTTCTACTCTTGAAATTCAATATGTGACCAGTCCCAGCATGCTAAATGCAGTGAGGGAAAAGGGAAGAAAGGCCAGAAAGGGAAGTGTCTGCACCAAACAGCTTTTAGACTTTTAAACACGAGGATAAATTAGGCAACTAGACTTGAGCAGAGAGTTAGCAGAGACAAGGGGCTCCCCTAAGGGCATTTCCAGGACGGACTCTGGCGCTCTTGTTTTCTGCTCCTCTACACAGGAGAGTCTGATTCTGTCCATGGACAACTGAAGGAGAATTTGGGATGCTTGACTGGGTTAAAAAGTCGGGGATGTAACAGCATGAAATCCTCCTGCAGGACTGGTTTTAAATTGGGAGTCTCATGTAAAAGCACAAAGTGATTTATGCACCTGTAATGATGGTGTGAAAATTCAACAGCTTGTTAAGTATCCAGGCTTTTAAAATTACATTTACTGCCTTGGAATTTGTGTTTCTCAGACTCTGCTTTCAGAATTTTCAGATTTCATGAGTCAGGGAGGGAGAGAAGGAGGAAGGAAAGAAAAGGTAGGAGAGAAGGGTAAGGGAATGGTGAAAGGAAAGAGAAGAAGGGAGAGGTAAGATAAGGGAAAGAGAAACACTGGAAATCAGTAAAAAGTACAAAATCACCAGCTTTGAGCAGGTCGTTATTGACTTCCTGACAGCATTATTGTTTTCTGAGATTTGGTGTTATGGCACCAAACAGAAAGTCCTGGGTGGGCATTTAGTCAGCTCCCAAAAGCGGAGCCTCTGTCCCGGAGCATCAGCGGGGACACCTTCCCAGTCCTGGGGTTTATCCCATCCCGCAGTGAGAGATGTCACCACAGCAGGTGTAGAGGAAGCGACAGACAAGGATGCTTAAAAAGGAGGCAATACCAGTGAAATCATGAGGTTTGAGACTTCCTTTCCGTCTCCTGTTCTTCTCCCACTGCAGCTGAAGACTGTGGGATGCTCCCTGATGACCTTCTGCTCTGTTCTGATGGTGCTGGGTGTCAGCAGGGGAAGCTTGGCAGTCTCATGCCTGGAGGGATGTCTCAGGTCCTCAGCAGAGATGTGTAGTGCAAAACCACATCCCTGTTTAGCACTGGCACTTTCTGGATCCCGTGGCAAATGACACTCTCTGCCCTAGGGATGGGCAGAGGTGTGGTCCAGCTGTGGTGGCAGCTTTGGTTTAGGGGAGGCTGTGGCCAAGATAATAGTTATTCTACTCATTAATTTTACACGTAACTTCTAGATTAGTCTTACTTTACTGGTATGGTAGTCACAGGTTATTTATTAGTGAGGTTTAATTAAGTGCACAGGGTCTAAGTGAAAACATTTTGTAATGAAAGGGATGCCTTAGTTGCAGATGAAATAGAACTGTAAACTCAAAGCTCACTGGTTCCTTTGAGCAAAAAGAGACCTGATATTGCCAGCATAGGTTGCTCTTTCAAAACTGATTTTGAATGTTCCTCAGTTTAATGTTTAAGTAAACCTGCAACCCTCTTCTGATTCTGACAAATTACTTACTGTCTCATGGGCTAATTCTGGTGTCAGTGGCAAAGTTAGCACATATAAAGGTCTCTTCATTAAAGCACCAAGATGATATCTATGTTATGAAGTAATGTCACATGTAAGAATCTCACTTAAGAGGTCTCCCCTTCTTTGATTAGTAAAGCAATCTTTTGAGGAAAAAAATCAGACAGACTTCCATGCATAAGTAGTTCCTGAACTCTGCAAGAGTCTGAAACACAAGCAAATTTGAAAAATCTTGTAGTGTGGAATTTTAAAATTCAATGATTTCAAGGGTCAGGAAACTCCTAATGGCCTTACTGAAGCATTGTTTGGAGTGCCTGGCTCAGAACTGCTGTCAGAGGATTCCGAATAAAATGCTTCGTTGTGATGCAAAATGGACTTCAATATGCCGACAATGTCTGATCAAAGTCAGAGTGTTCACAGGAAACAGCGTGACTTAGCAAACTGAATTGTCTGATACAGCAGGTTCCATGACATTTTTTTAGCCAGTTGTGACAGGAAAGATGTGATGACAGTTTGTACCCCTCGTTTGTTGGGCCCCACTGTATGTTCCTTGTTCCTGTTAGCATCAAGGTGTTATGTTGAGTATGAGTCTGCAAAACACATTTCACTTCAGAAAGGATCTTATAATATTTACCTGTAGCTTGTAGCTATTCTTTTAAATAGAAGCTGAGAGTAAAACAGAAGTTAAAAATAAATTAAAGGTTAGAGGTACTGTTTTTGTTGCTACGCTTCTTTGAACTCATTGAGCAAAGAACAAATGATAAGAAAATACACACTAATGTATTAGTTATAGCTTGAAAGTTTTATTGCTGATAAAATACCACTTAGATAGGTATACTATTTAATGGTTCTCAATGAGTCTGACTTGGTAATGGAGGGGAGAACTGCATTTCTCCAGGACTTTGCTTGGCTTCCATTAGGCACATATAAGTCAGCCTGTTCAAGTACAACACAGCAGTGGGTCCAGAATATTTTCCTGATGAGTATTCCCAGGATGAGGTAACATTAATATTTTAACAGAGAAACTAACTGGACATTTCATATGATTGGCATGTATTAATGGCATGGGGGTATTATGTAACAGTGGTCATTTCTGACTCTCAGCTGCTCAGCTATTGTTGCTGTTGTCAAATCTGACTGTAAGGGTTTCAGTGACTGTGGTTTCACAGGCAAAAACAACTTCCTTGGGGTGCATACAGACATTTATTGGTGTGTATTACATACTGTCTGCTTCCAATAACAGTAAAGTTTAGAGCCCCCCATTACAAAATATATAGAGACACATAAAAGCAGGTAGTAGGTATTTGCTAACACTGTTTCATAGAGGTGGGATTAGCCAAGGGTAAGAGCAGTTTGTGTAACATAAAGAAATACAACATCTTCTATCAATAGTAAATTATTTCCTCCATTTTTTATCATGTTTAGTGAAATATATTATACTCACTGAGCAGAAAATCAAAGGATGAAAAAAGTTAAGGAAGAATTGTTACTTCTTACCTAAATACATAGTTTTTGTGGAGAATTCCTCTTCCCACACCAGGCTTTGTGAAGGAGAAATGCTCCCTGAACCTACAGATTTTATTAAAAAAGCAATGAAACTTCTCCTCGTAAGTTAGATGCCCAACACACTATATATTGTTCTAAGCCAAGGCTTTGCTTTAAAACAAATATGTATTCACCTGGTGTACACTCACACGGTGAGGCAGTGTCAGAATGAGCATTGCTTGCCAAAAAATGAAGTGCACAGGCTGAATGCTGAGTGAAATTCAATACAACTTCTCTGTTGGAGGGGAGGTGAATGGGAAGGCTGCTGTAGTTTAAAGCTCGACAGTGTGGTTAAGGTGAAGTTGTGCCATCCTATCACCATTCTGCTGGTGAGGAACACCCTGGTTTGCCCCCAGGTCAGAAAGGGCTGGGAGCTTGAGACTGCTCATCTGCAGGGAAGGCCAAGAAACAGATGCAAACTGAGCCTCCAAAGATTTTCCTATGAAATAATGGGAGGATCCAGGTAGGTTACCTTCCCAGACAGTGAGAGACCCTGGGTATAAATGGTTATTTCTTATGGCATCCAAAGTGAGAAAATGTAGGGTTACTGCTTGATTTATGGAATGGCACATACTGAAATAATTCTTTTCTAACAGCTTCTCTGGCTGTACCTTGTCATTACCAATAGGACCAAAACCCAAACTGCAGTAAATCAGCCTGCCAACCTCAGAGTCTCTGATCCTCAGTATTTCACCTAAGTGAGAAATCTTGAGGGAGAAATATTGTCACCATTTTGATTTTCTAAGAGATGGTCATACTTGAATGATAGAATGCAAGCTGATTTAAAGGTTGGGACAGAAAAGACTTCAGAAGATCCATGAAAATATTACAAGTCCTGAAAAAATCCCATGGTAATAAAACTACGTACAGCAAAACCCTTTGATCAAACGATGTTTTGAAAGATGACTAAATCCAATTCAGAGCAGATTTTATTTTAAAAATTTGTTTAATATGATGTTCAAGGTGCATTAGGATCTGTTAAATGTAGGAAAAATGCTGAGGCTTACCTCCTGAAATCTCAGTTTCTGAAAATTACTTCCCTTCTGAAAATTACTTCCCTTCTTACTTCAAGATCTGTTGCTAGATGATGTTTGAGATTTGGGTTATTTTTTTTTTCTCTTGTGGCTAGATAACCGATTAGTTGAAAGAAATTGTGCAAGTGAGTTTATTGCAGAAAGTTTGACATGAGTCATCGTTATATAACCACTTTCTTGTAGACTTAACTCTGGTTCAGATGCCAGATTATTAGAAAAGGCATTTATCTGGAAGCTCCAACTTTGTTGTCTGATTTTAACAATCTTAAGTGTCAGGGGCCTTGATAGATTTGTGTCTGGTCTCTTTGTTTTCAGGGGTCATTTTAAATGAACAATATGGTGTAGTCATATGTAATGATGGAAGGATTACTATTTCAATGCATTTAGACAACAGAGAAGTCTTATCATGATTACATGGAGCACAGAGTCAAGATCTATTGGGAGGAGGAGAACTGAATCTTCTCTGGTATATGGGATAGTTCAGGCAAATCAAGCTTTGTGTGAGGCTGATGGAACCCAAAACTTTTCAAACTGGGAACAGTAGACCAGTGAATTTGTCTCCACTATCCATACCCTTAAGGAAACTCTTAAACGATATGTGTGATTAGAAACCAAAAAGTAGCCTGTAATCATCAAAGAAGATTTTCCAAGACACGACTAATAGCAAGTTCATGTCAATTTTATGTGTCAGGTACCTTTTAAAGAGCAGTCCCCCTGTGCCCCCAGTTTGGCACAGAGGGGTTTGCCAGGGAGATTACCACAAAGGGGACTGCTGTCCCGGCAGGGACATTTCTGCATGTGGCCACTGGTGAAGGTTTGCTACTCCTCTTTGCCAGCAGTGTTTTTTCCTGTGCAGTGTTTCTTTGAATATATCAACTAAGAGCACAGCCAAAAACTCCCTTTAGCTTCCACTTGTCAGTTTCCTAATTTCCCACCCCCGCCCCATTCTAGAAACTGTCTCCTAATTTTTGCATTTCTCTTTATTTTTTTTCCCCCAGACCCAGGAAATTGTCTCCTTTTCATACAAATCCTTGTGGTTTACTGTTTTGTTATTTTTTTTTTTTGTGGTCTGAGAAACAAAACCAAAAACTAGTGTAAAGGTCACAAGCCTATCATTACTTACAACACTGTCCCTGTACAGCAGAGGAGTTGTTTTGGTTTTTAACTCATTCTTTGAATTGACAGCTGGTTTTCTGCACATGAGGTTACCTGAGAACTCTGCTGTGAAGAGACAAGTTGATTGACAGCCAAAAAAGAAACACAATTTTCAAGTAGATTTTAAAAATTAAATTATTTTTTACCATATAGAATAAATTGCTAATAATGTCCTAGTAATATTGAGGTGTTACCCACTTCAACCTGTCTGATTTAAATTTAGAGTTTTATGCATTTACTAGAAGTCAGTATAGATTTTACTTCTTTTTCTGGAAGATCCTGTATACACTCTAAAATGCTTATTCCTATTTATACTCTTGCAGCAAAATATATGTGTATATATCTGTCTGTACAAGTCAAAGACTTAGGGGTTGCTGTGATAGGAGTGTTTAGAAGACTGACAAATCAGGCCACTTTTAAACTTTATTGAACTAATTCATTAACAAGGCACTTGGTGCTGATGGGTAGTTCTCACGCAACGTTAATCAATAGTTGTTATATACTGAACTATTAACTCAAACAATTGTATTCTAAATTAGCTGTGGGTTTTATGGTGTTGGGGAGCTGATGTCAGTGAGCCCACAGGGCTGGAGTCCCTGGTGTTTGTTTGTCCTGAAATCAAGATGAGCAGGCTTGAGAGAGCCTCAGTGAGCAAAATCAGAACTAAACGGAGTTTTTTTCTTTCTTTCGTCTCAGGTTCTCCTCCCTCATGCCTATATTTATGTTGTTGTTTTCCCTTTCCAGGGAGAGTATCCTCCAGGGGAGGATTTCTGTTCTGCTCACTCTTTTTGTTTATTTGATTTAGTTTTTCTTCCCATTTATCCTTCTTGTGTGACTTTACCTGTTGTTGCCTTTTGGATAATCATGTTACTCCTATCCTTGTCTAAAACTATGCCTGGCTCACAGTATTACAAAAAAATTGCATGCTATTGCTATACTGTTTTAGTACATCTATATTCAAGTTCAACCCAGGACTGTATTAATTTTATCCAAATTAGTACTTCTCTGATTTGTAGGTGGGCCTCTGCTTTAGCTGGAGTACTGACACAGCTATGAATATCCACTCCTTCCTCACAGAGCTGGAGGACTGTAGTCAGAGCAGAAAGATTTCTTCAGAAGCCAGAAGTTCATCCCCGAGTAATTTACAGAGAGTAGTTGGGAAATGAACTTTGTGGCCTGAAGGAACAAGAGTGACTCTAGTGTAAACCATATTAGCATTGTGTGACTGTTTAGCTGGGTGACTGCGCTGAGAAAAAGTGGAAAATACTAGTTTATTAAACTGCATAAAATTACTGTTGCCATTTTTGTGTATGCAATTAATCAAATCTGTAGAATTAAACACCTACAAGTACATTTTAAAATTGATATTTCAACATTGCACATCAGAACTGAATTTTACAACATCTGATTAACACTTTTCCATAATTTGCTCAAGAGTAACTCTGTTATAACTCCAAGTTTTTCTCCCATTTTTATGTCTGACCATCAAAATGGAAATTGTTTGCATGGCCTGGTTATTGGGTACTACAGAATGTGAGCCAATAGATGCTAACTGATCTGTTTCTTTAGCAAACAATTTCTACTACATTAAATATGACCAAAAGTGTGTTTAATGAAGTGCTTATGACAATAAGTACAGTGTCAGCTCATGTTTTATGCAATAGAGAATTAAATATTTGCATAAATTGAACATAAACTTTCTGGAGCTGAAGAACATTTTTATGTATTGCATTTACAGGGATATTTTTTGTGAAAGAAAAAAACACCTATTGGAACCAAAGAGTAACCCAAAATACGTGCAGTACACTGAGTTCTGCAATAAGGGATGACCCTTTGTGTCCTCTGCTATTTCTGAAAGATGGCAACATTTTGAATGGGAGAATCAAGTCAATGAGTTAATTAGTTTCCCATCTATTTCTGTTTTCTGTAACCAAAAATATTCAGGATGACTGAAAAATGAGATGAAAGTTACACTGTACAGATTGACAGGTTTTCTTTGTGTGTATATGTGCTATAAATAGACATGTACTACTTTAACTTCTCACCAGGGAATAAAGTTTCATCATTTTGTACAAGTCAATGAACACTGCACAAAGTGATGGCTACGTACTATGACATGGTGACTTATTTGTGTTTCCCTCAGCAGTATTTTTTGTCACTCTGGTATTTTAGGATCATATTTACTTGGAGTTGAAACTGCCATAAGACACAGAAGGTTCTGCAGTGTCCTCTGCTCACTTCAAGTGATCGCCATATCATAAGAAATGGATGCCAGACTGTCATTCTGAATTGGCTATTTCACTGTTATGACTTGATTGTAATCAAGAGATTGGACATTGTTGAGGAGTGTTGCCAACATTTATTCAGCAAATCCAATGAAAAACAGCTGTGTGTCATAGATTACATGGCCAGTCAGGAAAAAACCCCTGAATTGCAGTTCCTGCAATAACTGAGATAACAGTTTCTGTGGTAGGTCTGCCATTGTATGACTTTTTGATTAATGTTTCCCATAATTTCTCTGCGATATGCTCCCTGTCACCACCAGGGTACCTGACAGGATGCTGCTCTGCACCTCCTGAAAGTCCACCCAGAGGAAACCTGCAGGTAGTTCCCTACAAGGATGATGTGGCATAAATCAAAAAAACAGGTGAAGACAAGAGGCAAAGTCATGTTGTCTTTGAGACCACATATCTCCCTTGGACATGTCAGGACTGAGCCTGCTCTTGTGATTTACACAGGTGAAGTTACAGCATTGACTGGGGAAAGAGAGAGAGATCAATGTAATTGTCAGCATTTCGTTAATGAGCTCTGAGAAATGTTTATTATCTGCTCTGTGTGGCTTTGTAGAAATACATCTCTTCATGATGGCATGCCTGTGGTGCCTGTGTCATCCACTAGCTGCAGTAAGATTCAAACGAAAAATCATTATTTTCAGTTTAACCAGATTCTGTAGAGAAAGGAAGTCCTGAGCGGGACTTTCCCTCAGCCCTCTGTGAGAGAAACTGAAGCCAGAGATCAGAGAGGGAGGTAGTGCCCTCTTCAGTGTTATGAGATTTTAACGCAGAATTCACTGCCTCTATCTGAAGTCTATTGTATCATCAGCAGTTCCAGCAGATATGTCTTTTCTGGGTCAGAGAGCAGAGCTAGGCATATTAACAGTTTCTTAGCAAAACACTGCAGCATTCAGAAATTCTTACTTATTGGAAGTAAGTTGGAACTTTCATCTATCTTCTTCAAATATAGGAAATTCAGTTAGTACTTATACTGGGACAGCTGTAGGATCTATGTTCTACACAACCAGCATTTAAAGACATGAATCCCTGCAGCTTGTCTGAGCCGCTGGTCCTTTGCAGAAGAAACCAAAGCTGTGCTATTCATACCCGCTACTCCTCCAGATTTTCTGAGCACAATGATGCAATGGGAGTCTTTCACATACTCTTCCCCTCTGCCAGCGCAAATATCTGTGGATCTGATAAGTCTGAAGTGACATTAACAGGCAAACACGGTGATCTTCCATGGAGTATTTACAACCTGTATGCCAGTGCCCCATAAAGGCTTTTAATTTGTAAATGAAACTATACAGAAAACATTGGGGTGGAAGAGCTGTTTGTTATTGTTTTTGTGAGGTTGTTTTTGTTTGTGTTTTTTGTTGTGGGTTTTTTTTTGCTTTGGGGTTTTTTGGTTTTTTTGTTTGGGTGGGGTTTTTTTTTTGTTTGTTTGGTTGTTTTTTTTAACTTGGAATTAAATCACTTGGTGCTCTAGTAATGGTTGTGGTTTATCCCCAGCTGACAGCTCAGCCCCACATAGGTGCTCCCTTGACTTTGCCTTCTAAATTACCTGCAAAGCATCTTTACTGACAATGTGATTTTTATCCTGTATGTGAAAGGATGTTGATACTCCGTCTGAGAGCCTGCCTTTATTCCTCAGTCTGGTTGTTTTCTGTCCATGTTAGTCTGCATTTCTGGCTGTACATCCATGAATTCAGGTGTTATACAGGTGTATTTCTACATGTGTACCTGCTGGCAATGCATACTGAACCTTACTCTACCCTTTGGACCATAGGCATGAAGTTGGGACAACTTCACCTGTCATTAGCAACACCTAATATGTACCTTTTCCACTTTTAATTTACAGACATTTCTCTCTCTTAGCTCTTTTATCAGTTATTCAACATTTCAGACATTTTAACATCTGGCATGAGGAAACTTTCAAAGTCTGACCTCTGTCTTTGTGGACCACTAGTCTGAAATGACTCTGCTACCTAAACTGCCCTGCTCCACTCTACAAATCTTACTTTGTTTTCCCTTTGCATTTTGTAGCGTGCAAATGTTTGATCAAGTTTTGCTCCTTAACATGATTTTCTCCCATAACAAGTGAATTCTACTGCTTAAATAATAGTTTTGTGTAGTTGCTTGTGGGCTGAATATGAATTATTGAAGGGCCAAGTGGCATCTGAGGTGAGACCTTGCTTATTGCGAACAAATAGATGTGGGGATTTGTTTTTGTCTCAAATCATGGGGTCAGAAGAGAAAGCCTTGTTATAATTCTGAGTTTTCCAGTGGTTTTGGTAATAACAGGTTTAGCAAGTATCTGCTCATAGAGTCTGGGGGTTATACAGGTCAGGGCTTTTCAAAAGCAGCTTCTCACTTCATTCCAGAACAAATAGCTCTAGCTACTGGTTGATAAATATTTCTTCAGAATCATTTGCTTTGTTTATTGCTTTCAATTTGATAACCCTCCTCGAGGCTTCCCTGATCTTCCTTATCCAGCCATATGTATTCTTGAATATGTTATCTTAAAACTGTTAAGTTTTACTGGCTGGTTCCACTTTTCTTTTTCTTAAATTTCTTTCATGTTTTCTTGAAACTGCATTAGTAAAAAACATCACATTTGAATTCTTTTTTTTCTTCTCTTTTAACTGCATTGGTTATCTCCTGCTATTCTGTATGTGACTGCAGCTTTTTTTTCCTGATTTCATCAATCTTTCTTGACTTCAGCATGTTGTATCTGACTTTTCCAGCTTTTCTTTATTAAAAGGACTTCCTAATTTTAACTGACATTGTTACTGATCACGGGAAAATTCCTGCTATTACCACACAAATACTTTTTAAATCATACAGTCCTAGTGCTTGAAAACAATCAGATGGCCCTTGGCAAATTTTTTCATAAAGAATTTGCAGTAGGTTGATATGTTCTCTGTAGGCTGATCACTGAGCCTGAGTCATTACACAATGGTGTCTCATGGCTAATTTGCTAAGGGTCATGCCATGAGGTCATGGTCAGTTTAAAAATCTTAATTATTTTTTGGCTGCCTTGCTAGAAAACTTTTACAGCTCTGTGTCTCTACCTTTGTTAGATTACAAGTCTGTAGGGTGAGACAGTTCTTTGGGTCTGCAGAATGTTTAGTGTCTTGTTGTATCAACCCTGGTTTTGACTTTTTGACGGATAACTTCAGTGCAGCTGCATCAGTCAGTAAAAACTGTCTATAAAGCTAAAATACTACGTGTGCAGAATAGCCCTTTGAAACTTGTGGTGGGGATAAAATGCTAAAGTGAATTAAAACCCATTCCTTTTACTTTCTCAAGTCATGTCAGTCAGTTGGATCCTTGCCCTGTGATCGCATAGACGTGTTTTATCTGAAAGAAAGTTTAGGGATCTGCTGCAAAGATCACTGAAATTAATGAAGAAAAGATCTCATGATTTAAACTATGCAGCCTTTGGGGCATGCACTGCAATTTTAGTCAAGTTTGATTGGAACTGAACACAGTCTTCAATTCCGTGATGCACTGTTACAGGGCAAACCAGTAACTGGTAGCTGGTGCTAGTGGTGTAAATGCTCCACTTCAAATAATACATCAGAAGATACTGTGGAGTAAAGATCTAAATTCTTAGTGAAATTTGTAAGCATCTTTCTTTGAAGAGAATTTTTCTCTTAGGCAGTGTAAAGGGCAAACATAAAAAACAAACCAAAGCAGTGGTAAGATTGGCATGCTGAATGATCAAAACCTTCAATTCCTTTGGCTTCAAATTCATATTGCACTTAGATTTTATTGACACAGTAACTCTTAATATTTTCCCTAATATTAAAAGCCCCTTAATATTTGATTTAGTGATGAAAAATCACTCTACTCCAAGAACTACTTGCAGTTAACAGCCTGATTTCAATGACATTGTTTATCTTTATTACTTTCTTTTCCAAGGTTATTTGGCAGTCGTAAGAAAGGTAACTAAAGATTTAAGAGTTCATTGATAAAGAAAATTCAGGCAACATGATACTCTTCAGGACAGTGATGGTCTAAGAGTCCACAGTGGAAGAAATTATTTCCTTTATTTTGGCATGGTCAAGTTCCTTTTGGTAGCCTCTGACTGATTGACAAAAAAGAAAAAAAGTCACATATCCTATGAGGAATGGAAGGACAGACCAATTTAGGAATAAAGGTTTGAACTTCCACGAGAAAATTATGTGCATTTTGTTTAAGCCATAGAAGATTACTTTAAAATATAGGAATTCATAAAGAGGGAGAGCAAGTGTTAGTTTCTTCTGACTTCATAGTTCCAGATCCCTTGGAATGCCTGACAAATTTAACAGAAAGCATTCATTTGAAAATCATTAGGATTTTAAATTTTGCTTGAAATAAGGAAAGTTCCACTCTTCTGGTAGGTGTCCAGCGGATTTTGTGTGTATGTTTGTAGTAAACAAGTACAGAACAACCTTTGATCAAGCACCCTACAAATTGCTGCCTTTCACATGGTCTTCTAAGGGTCACTTCTAAAGACCACCCAAACTGCAGCTGCATTTTTCTCTCCTGGGATGAAACACCCATTCCTGAAGGTTTGCAAATTGTCATTTCAGAAACCAAGACAATGGAGCAGGTCTTTCTCTCACTGTGAATGTTTATGCTGCTTGTTTGAATGATGTTTAGGAACCACAGAGACCAACTGATCTTTCTCCAGTCAGTCATGTTTGCTTCTCTGTTTTCCCATGTGTTACTTGTCATTCTCCTTCATGACTTTTTTACAGTTTGTCAGCTGCTTAGCTGATCTAAAAGCCTTCCCAGAGTATCCTTGTTCTAAGATGCCCCATTTTAGGATTTCTTTTGCAAAATTGTTCCTTTCTCTTTACACTTGACCTGACTAGATTTTGCACAGATCAGGAAGAAGTCTCCATCAGATGCAAATGCCTCAGAGTATGCAACTTCACATAATTTTAAAATGCTTTAAGCCATGTATCTGAAGAGCATTTCTGCATGTTTTTTAGCAATATCTTTGTGTTGCCTCAGTCATCAGCCAGCCCTGTGCCTGGTGATGAGGTACTGCACATACGCACAGCACAAAAGCTGCTTGGACAGGAGATAAGAAAATCTGAGTACACAGACACACTGATGGGTAGCAGAGACAGAGAATTCAGTCAGCTTCCATTTACACCAGGAGTGAGTTGCTGCTAGACTCAGATTTCATTTTCATCTCTTCCCCCTTTTCACAATTGAATTTCTGTAACTGTTAGGACTATGGGAGAAAAATGAGTTCATTCTCCAATTCTTTGCTGAAATATTTAGCACTTTGACACTATTCACATGCCATATCTGGAGCAAGAGCATGTATGCAGAATTAAGTGAAAAGCATCTAATTCCTCAGGTTTGCATGATTTGTGAGACGATGGAAATCTGCTTAATTTTCCCCTGTCCCAAACAACCTGTTAATCTGTAAACAAAGTCACACTTTAGCTGGCACTACTACAGTGTGACCAAGCAGTTGACAAATTATCTTTAAATACAGAGGCTGTTAGCAATAGGGATGGAGGGAAATCTCCTGTGATAAGGCTGTGACCAGGAAGGCCCTCAGCACTTCCCCAGACTATACAGTCTGGATGTCCTTTATTCCAAAAGGACCTGTGTCACATAATCCACATGCTGTTGCTCTCAGGAACTGGACTAGAAGCTGCTGACACAGAAAAATTGAGAATGAAACCACGGTGTTTGAAGACCTCTTTGATTCCCAGGCTAAAGAGGCTCTTCCCTGATGAGCTGCTCCACAGCTTTTTGGACTGTCCAGCCAGGCAGAAGGGATGGAAATGCAGGTCAGGATGCTAGGAATCAGTCTTTACTGATTTATCCAGACATATACAGCACAGTGAATGCCTCTGCTTGAAAATGAACCCCCTGTAAGCAGTACTGAAAATGTCAGCTTTGGTTTGAGCTATATGGAAAATTTTGACCTTTAAGACGTACTGATTTGACTGGTTGTCACATGGTTGTTAGTGGCCCTCAGATGCTGATTGTTTGGTGAATTGTTTGGAAAAGAACTGAAAAGAATCTCCACATTGTTAGCTTAGTATTAATATAATGATTCTTTTCTTCTGGACTAAAGGAATGGTTTAGCACAGAGCTCATATAGAAGGAAAGGTGCTCTTTCGGAGAGCAATAAACCAAAGACAAAATAGAAATCAATTGAGAAAATAGAAAATGGAGAACATCTAATTCCTCTTTTTAAAAGCTGTTAATAGGTAGTAGCAACAATACAAATGTAAAGAGCATGGAAAACACTGGAAGACAATTTTGAAGTGCACCCAGCATTTCTCTGCAGACTGGAAGTAATCTCAAATGTGAAATGTATCGAACATAAGAGCTCAACAGGTAGAATGTAAACACAATATCCTTAAGTTATTGAACTTTAATCAGTTATATCTATAAAAGGCAAACTGAAATAGCAGAGCAAGGAAAGTCCATTTTGCAATAAATTGAAGCAAGCAGTATAATATGAAGAAAACAAAGTGTGTACTTGCAGTTTATCATACGCAGTTATTTAAAATAAAGGTTTTAGTTCAACCTGTTCAGAACACTCAGAAGTCAGTGAATAAGTTCATTAAAATTAAAATCATAAATGCAAGATTCGAAGGAGAATTAGAGTTAACATAGTTATAAATGATTAATACATAGTTAAAGCTCTTCTATGGATGCAACAAATGCTTTTGGTATCATACTTCTTTTTCCTGATGCAATTACCCATTACCAGTTGATTCTGACCAATTATGGTTTGGGGTTATTAAATTCACCGTAGCTCTAACTTGCAGCTGTGAACTGAAGTTTAAGAATGGTACAAAGAAAGAACACTTGAATATCTTTGGATATGAATTCAGCTGGCAGGGTAATAATCAAAGTTTGCATTTGAGAATGAGTGTTTTACAATTTTCTTAGCTGAGCACGGGTAGTATAGTTTTATTGCATTACAGAGAAAACTGAAAATCACATTCTTCATTCTAGAGTGCTTTGATTTCTTTGTAATTAGTATCACTGTTTTCATTTACATGAGGAAACTAAGCTTTGGAAAATGAAGTCAGAAAGAAGCATATCAACATACACTTATTCAGTGTATATTTATTAGGGCATAATTGCCCTAATAAAACCAGCAACTGACCTGATGAAGGCCTCTGCAGAACTAGATAGAAAGACCTTCTCAGGTCTGAGTGCCTGGAGGAATTGGACTCAGATGTCAGAAAACAGAAGTGAAAAGACTTCAGAGTTAGTGGCAGTTTTGAGAGAGATTTACCTATACCTTCTACCCTAGTGAGCTCATCCAAAAGACCAAAACCAATCCGGATGTCAGTCACACTTTGCTGTGTGAAAAAAAAGGAGACTCTTAAGCCACAAAGTCAACACAAAACTGAAAGAAACTTCCACCTCAATTGCGTGTTGTCTTTTGGAGAGTCATAGAGTCAGGCCTGCAAGCTGTAGTAAACCCTGAATAGTTGACTAGTTTAAGGAGAATGGATTTCCCCTTCTTTGTGACACCTGGCTGTATGCTTGTGGCTTTCTGACAAAGTTTTCTGCTTTATTTATGTGACCTGCTGGTTCCCAGATCTGTGACAACTTTGTCTCTCGTGTAACTGCTGTGTTTTGCAGTGTGATGCCTGCCCTGGACAGGCTCTGTTGTTTCCTGAGAAAAAGGAAAAAGGTGTATTCCCTTTGCAAAGGGTTCTGCTTTGCCCTGCCTTCAGGAAGTGACAGATCCCACTCTGAAAACAAGCAGATTGTACATATCTCCTGTCTCATGTGGTGAGCAGAAAAACTGAAGAGGTCAAGGGGCCAAACAGCTATTCCCTGGAAAACCTTCAGAGCAGAGTTGCAGTGCTTGTGACAGCTCCTAAAGACTGACCTTGAGAACCAAACCTTCAGAAATTCAGATTTTCCTCTGACATCCTGCAGTCTAGGTGGTGGTGACCCCTCCTAGTCCAAGGGGCTGTTCCGCCCAAGCTCCCCCCGAGGGACCATCTGTAGGACACTGACAGTGGGTTGTTCACCTTACAGGGTTCTCTTGCCTGAGCCTGTGCCCTTCTGTCACATAAAAATTTAGAAAAGGGAAACCTCCTTGCTTTCTAGGTTGTGTCCAGTCATAGCAGGCCTGGGGGCAGCTAGATCTTTCCCTTCTTAATCAGTATATTATCTGTCTGTTCAGGTACATGAAAGACCTTCATGATACAGATACACAGTTATTACTTTTAGAGTATGAAATTTGACAGAAAATAACCCCTCCTTGTGTTCCAGCTGGCCTTCAGAGATCAGAGGGGCTGGGTGTGGCTGGGCTTCATTTCTCATTAGAACCGACTCAGTACTGCAAGTCTGGTCACATTCAATATGGTCTCTCATTAATAGTGTGGTTTATTGATTGCTGTGGCAGAATATGGTTCAGAAATTGCCATTGATAAATGCCCTGGTGTCAGAAAGTCAGTGGTATCACCACAGAATGAATCTTACCCCATAGGGATTGTCTTTCACAGGTATTGTTTCTCCACACCTTCCTGTTGCTGTGAATTTCAGCACAGTCTCTAGACTCCTCAGGTTTGGCACAAACCCCCTGCAGTACTTGCTAAACGATAGTTTTTCTAGATTTTCTCTGTGATTCTGACTTTGTGAGATTCCCTTTGTTGTTCCTTTACAAACTGCTGGGATTTTTCTGAATTATGTATCAGTGTTCCCTCCGGAGCTGAATGTATACCACGTTGTCTTCAGAAGTATGTACAGACATCGTGCAGAACACTGTACTTCATTCCTTTTTCTGTATTTTGAGCAAGGAAAGTGTGGCCCAGGGACTGTAATTTACGTGGATTTTCAGAGCATGAAAAGTGTTTTAACACCATATCTGCAGTTTGCACCTTCTTTGCAAACCATGTAAAGTTACAGTTCACTTAACTGTTTGATGTCTAAGCCATTCATCTGTTTCTTACTTTTAGGAACAAAGAAATGACCGCTCACATGTGAAGATCTTGGGATCCAAAGAGCCAGGGTGTCAGAGTTCAACACACTGAAGAACAATTATTTAGCAAAATTGCCATCAGCCCCAGCTCCAGCATAAAGACTCTCCAGGTACTTGATTCAAATGTAGATTACAAAGCACTGTCTCCTTTACCTCTTAGATTTCTGCTGTGTTGGCATATTCCTTACCCCCTTTGTGCAATATGACTTTCCTGTAGTTTGGGACGGGCCCTCCATGGGAACTATCCAGAATTCTTGTGAAGTTTTGCACTTTTTCTTAATGTTCTTTTTTTTTAAAGTGAAAATCCCCCTTTTAAAATTTTTGCCTCTTCTCTTCTGTGTCTTTTCCTAGCTAATTCTAGTACTGTATGACCTCTTTAGAATGTTTTAGTACAACTGATATGAAAGATGTGAAACCTAATAATTCTGAATTAGAAGTTTTTTAGTTTTATGGTTTCTTAATCGGTTTCGTTTTTTTTTTCTATCTGTGTCTATTTTTGTTTATTTTTTGTTTGTTTGTTTGTTTTTCTCTCAAAGGAAAGCTCTGAATTAGTGAAGTGAAAGCTTGTTCTTGAAGTAGATAAATAGCAGTATTTTAGAAGCTGGTAAAATTAATAACAGTTCACATGCCCTGGAATGTTTTCTTCCCCAGGCACTGTAAGATTTTTTGTGACAACCATGAGAAAATTAAGAGAAAATGCACCAATATGCTTCCAAAGCATTTTCGGGTGCAGAAATGCATCTATTTGCTACCCTGTTATTCAAGTTGTTTTAAATGTAAGATTGAAACTGGTCATGGTGTACCTGATGACACTTTTGCCTCACTTTCTGTGCAGGTTTGATATAATTCCTATTATCTGTAATAAACACAGTTCTATCACAATGTCTGAGTAAAATTGTAGGTAAATAGATTGATTAAAGTTGGAATTAAAAACCCAAAAAGAAACAATCAACAAATTCCTCTAGAGTCTGTGGGTCAGGAATATTTGTGCTTCATCAAAATCTCTAATTCAAGGTTTTTAATGATCTATACCAACACACTCAGCAGCATATTTTATGTCAGGATATGCTGAGCAGCAGCTGTGAGAATATAAAGATCTTTGCTTTTATCAAGGACAGAGAGTATAGAAGAGAGAAAAGAGAGTAATTTGCTAAAATTTGATAGCTGAGCTTTCCTGCCCCCTCCCCACCCCCACCCCCCACTACTCTTCCTACTTGGACAATTATGCTGTGGCAGATGCTCAGGTATGTTAAACTAGAGCTAAACTGTAGTTGGGCAAATAATCCTTGCAAATCCTTT
>WBMV01004521.1:8331-33449 GCA_013396655.1 Campylorhamphus procurvoides
CCCTGAGACAGCTGGTAGATGGCACACATCTCGGGGAAGAGGCTCATGTGGCAGAGCGTGGTGCTGCTGCCAAGGAGAGGGACGTTGGGGGCTGCAGAAAGGGGCCATCCGTTGGGCTTGGACTGTTGGTCACTTGGAGCCGACGTCCAGCAGGAGCAGCAGCAGGGAGCTGTCCTGCTGCACACTGACACTGGGACAAGGCAGGTTGTGGCCAAGAGCCAGCGAGCCAGCCCTGACAGCCCACAAGCCATCCTCAGAGTCGCCCACTGGCCCATGCCCTTGCTGCAAGGCAAGGGTCCTTCTATGCCAGGCAGGATGGGCCTGGCCACCAGCTGCTTCGGCTCCAGGTGGGCTTCCCCACAGCCTGGGGACACATGGGCATGCGCAGCTCCTGGAGAAATTTCTATCTTTCTCATTCCTGCCACGCTCTGCTCTGCAGGAAGTTCCTCAGTGACAAAGAGGTGTTGCTGAGCACGGACGTGGCTGTGACCCACGGCCGTAAGAGGAGCAAGAGGTGCCTTTTCCTCCTCCAGGAGGAATTGGTGGTGGCCAAGTTGCAGTAAGAGCCTGGGAGCCCAGCTGCTTTGGCCCCATCCTCGGCCCTGGCACCAGGGCACACACAGCGTGCCATAAGCCCCAGCCCATCACTGTGGTGCTCAATGCACAGGTGTGCATCCAGCGTGGTGTCTCTGCCCGTGGAGACAGCAGGGAGGCCAGCTGCAGCTCACTGCTTGCCTCTCCTCTCCTGTCCTCTCTGCAGATGGGACAGCACCCTGCGGCCACAGCTCTGCCTGGCCCTGGACCAGCTGTGGGTGCTGAGCGGTGGCAAGGAGGCAGCCAAAGAAGAAAAGGAGCAGGAGGAAGGCAGTGAGGAAGATGCCACCTCCATCATCCTGGTCTGGCCCACTGGCTCCTGCATTGCCACTTTTGGGTTAGTTGTGGTGCCACATCCCAGGGCAGGGCAGGAGAGGTTGCCAGCCATGCACGTTGGCAATGGCATCTGCCCTCCATGCACAAGAGAGGATGGGGGCATTTCCATGTCCTCCATGTCCTGGTCCCCTTTAGGTGCCCAGAAGGGAAGGGTGAAAGCTGCTGCTCTGGCAGGTCCGAGGGAGCGAGGGCTTGGGCAGCAGCTCTCCTGCCCGCACCGTGGGGCTTCATCCTGCCCCTGAGTCCTTCCCCGTGGGGTCAAGGCTGTGCAGGCGTGTGGGTCTGCCCACCCTGGCTGGGGGGCACTGAGACCTGACACTGGTTCTCTCTTCCTGCAGCTGCCAGGCACTGAAGAAACTGTGGTTGGGCACACTAGAGGGGTAAGCTGAGCGGATGCTCCAGGAGCAGCCAGACAGGGACACACAGCTCCTCAGCTGGGGAGAGGTGCCCTGTGGCTGCACGCAGCTCTCGGGCACAGTTGCCCGACAAGGCAGCTGAGAGGTAACTTGGGGCTCTCTAGTTGTCCCTTCCCACTGGCCAGGACAAAAGGAGCCCGAGTCACCCATTTACCAAGCACCAGAGCCCTGGTGGCAGACTTGAGGCACTGCCATGCCGTGAGTGTCTCTCTGCTCAAGAGCTCTCTCTTTACTGGGCCACAACCAAGTCCTTGTGAGCTGCGTTCCCCAGACAGAGGGGAACCAAGCCACGCCAAGTCCTGCCTTTGTGGGTTGATTTTCTGACTTTCTGACTCTGCCATTGTAGGTGCCGCTTTCCTGTCACCAGCTGAAGCCCTGGGACTCGTGGGCCTGCCTTCCCCACCCTACCCTTAATGTTGTTGCTGACATTTGTAGTAAAGTTAGCTTTTGTTTCTTCTCACTGTGCCTGAAATATGATGTGGTGGACTGAAACATGCTATTTGGGGACGAATCCTAGGGGAGGAGTTTGGGATCACGCCTTGCCCCAGAAGCCTTTCCAGCAGGCACCAGGGCTGAGCTCAAGTGCTGCAGAATTCACACCAAAGCACCAAATCCCCCAAAAAGGCTGAGGTTGGGAGGCATCTGGGGAGGTCCTGTGCTCCTGCTGCCCTGCTTGAGCGCACTCACCTAGAACCAGTTGTCCAGGACAGTTCCTCCCCTGGTAACTAGGAGTTCAAAAAGAGATTTCTTTCCCAACAGGACCTTTCTGTTTCTCCCTCGTCTTTTTAGGGATCTCAATTTGGGTGGCTTCTTGAGTGCCACATCACTGTAGTAAGAGCTGTGGCAGAGACCACTAGAGACCACAGGAGAGGCAGAATTGGAGGGTGGACATCACCAGTCTGGAGAAGGCCAAGGAAGAAGCAGGGCCTTTGAGATTGAGTCCTGGCCAGCGGGAAAGAAACATGCCCTGCAAGCACACACCAAGGCACCAGACCTTGCCTGGGGCTGAGAGCCAGGTCAGGGGGCTGACAGGAGACTCCCAGTCCCTGGAGTGGTGGCTGCAGGACGGGCAGGGAGAAGGAGCATGATGGGATCCCTGCAGGACCTTCTCCGATGAACTGATGGGCACCTTGCCTTGCCTTAGGCCTGGGACGGATGCTGGGGAGAGTTGTTGGTCCATGGCTGGAGAAGGGCTTCTCCCCCCTCTCTGCCAGGACCTTGCCCAGCTCTGCAGCCCTTGCCAAGGACAGCCCCACCAGGTGGGTGCTGTCCCCACGGCAGGACACTCCAGGCTGCAGCCACAACTCTTGGCACTGGGGGAAAGCTGGCACCTCCCAGGCGCCCGAATCCCAGCTGGGCCCAGTGGGTGAGACAGTGCCCACAAGATGGGCTCCACAGCCCTTTGGCCAAGGGCTTGAGTTTCCTTTAGAGCATCAGCCACCACACCCACCCTGTTTCTTGTCGGAGTGGAAGAGACCTAGAGGAGACGTTTGCAGAGGTCTCTGGTTTCCTGCCTTTTTTTTCCTGAAAAGGACAGGTTTAGAACTCTTTAACACTTCTCTCTTAAATCAGACACACAACTTTCAAAGCTCATCTTCCTCTTGGACCTGTGTCACAGTCCAGTCCAAGGCAGAGCTGCAATGTGGCTCTTTTAAATGCTTTCTCAAAACCCAGAGTAAGGTCCACAACACCAGATGTCAGAGTTCCAGCAGGCAATCTACTTTATTTTCACAAGAAATGCAAGCAAAGGAGAAAAGCGAGGAGAGAGAGTGGTAGGAAAAAGCAAAAGGCTACATAAAAAAAAAAGCAGAGAAAAGGTTATCACGAGCAGTCAGGGAAGGGCTCTGTGGAAGCAGTCAGAGCTGAAGCAGCCAGGAGACACAGGCAGGAGGGATGAGACCCCGGGCTACACCAGACTGGACTGCACTGACCACTGGGCAACTCCAGGCATTGCCTTTAGTATCCTCGGCTGGACACTCACTGGTTAGCCTGGTTTTGGGCAACGTTTTCCCTGGTAACAATTGGTCAGTCCACTGGTATTTGCCATGTGTGGCCAGCTGTTGTTTTCCTGTCCAGGTGGGAAAATGCAGGGGCTTTGCCGTGCTCTTCTGCTGTCAGTCACTCTCCAGGGGTCTCTGGAGATGCCTACGAGTGGCTCAGCTCCCGTCGAGAATTCCCCCCGGATCAGCTATTTTGGAGAGCTGAGCTCTGCAGAGAGCGTGGGGCAGGATGGGTTTCTTTCCACCACTTTGGCACGGCCCTGGCACTCCGGGGGTGCCACCTGTGGGCTCTTCAGTCCGGGCTGTGCAGGGATGGGGTTTGCAAAGAGCTGAGCTCGGTGCAAAGGAGCTTTGGGCTGGCTAAGTTCTGGCCACTTCTGCAAGGGCCTCAGCCCGTAAAAATAGCCTGGTTTGGTGTAAAGTAGCTGGTTGCCGCTCCTAAAACAAGTCCTTTCCCTGAAGCGCCACTTAATTGACCATTAAAGCCATCACTTAGGTTTCCCTGGCTGCTGCAGGGCAGGGAAGGCCCCTCCTGCCTGGGTAATACAGCTTTCTTGGAGGCAAGCTCCCCCCAGAGTCTGTCCCATATCTTTCCTTAAAAAAAAAGAGATGTTAAACTTTATTGGTTACCATAAGGCAGGAAAAACCACTATGCCTTTGATGGAATTTTCTTTCCCGAAAAGGAAAGGGTGTGAATGCCCAAAGCTTACTGGTTGTCTTGAGGTGGGAAAAGCTCTCATGTCATATCTACAGTTGTGCTACCTCCCTCCCTTCCTTTCTTATTTCACATTCCTTTCTTCTTTTACATTCCTTTCTTCTTTTACATTCCACTTCTTTCCTTCCCCTGCTCTCTTATTTCCTTCCATCCTCACTGCACATCTGTCCTTCTTCCCCTTTGGCTTTTCTTTTATCCATCCTTCTCTTAGTTCTTCCTCATGTCCATCCTTTATTATTTCCTACTGCCTTTCTGCACTATTGACCTCTGTCCTCACTTTATGTACTTACATACTTCAGTTCCCCTTTCTTCCTGTCTTCTTGACTTTCTGCTTTCCTCTATTCCTCTACACTGAAATCCCTCTGTAAAGTGACTGTATACACCAATGTCTAAATTCCAGGGAAGGAGCAGGAGGGACTAGAGCTCCCTGTGCAGGGCTTTGGTCTTGCTGCAGTTGGGGAGACATAATGGGACAGCTCTCATGATTGGAATGTTGACATGAAGGGCTTTATGCTGTTTAGGAAAGAGACCAGGAACACCAGACCACGAAGCTGTGAAGGCTGGGACCAGCCTTGGCTATAAAGACCATGAGATTGTGGAGTTCAGTACTGGGGAGGAGGAAGCAGGGCAGCAAGAAAGATCACAACCATGGGCTTCAGTGGGACAAACTTACCCTCTGCAGGGATCCTTTTGGAAGAATCCCAAGACCATGCAGGGAAGAGAGGCTGTCCTAGTTACAGGGATAGGAGGCAGAGTTTAGCACTATGTGGGGTGACCAAACTGTGTATTCTACACCAGTTACATCAAGTCTATTTTGGTGGACTGTCTCTTTCAGCCTCATGGTCAGAAATGGAAGGTTTGCCATTTTTGCTGCAGCACAGGCAGGAGAGGATGTGCAGGACCAGGGATCAGAAGTGCCTGTCTGCTTGGCATGGGGAGAGGGAGTATTACACCCTGGTCCCAAAGGACCAGCTTCTATTGAGTGTTACACTTTAATTTCAGGCTTTAAGAGATTTTGCCTACACCAACTTGTAAAGCCTTTTGATTCTTTGATATCTTGTATTCATATCTGGAAGAAAACCACACATTTTTCTCTAAGAGATTTCTTTTGATTTGGTGAGAACATAGGCATTTTGGCAAAAAGAGTTTTACAGAAATAACACATGCAACTTCACAAAAGCATTACAGCAGATAACCAGGACAAACAAGCATTGCTATAAAGAACTTTTGTTACACTCAGCAAACACAAACTCCATGCAGCTTAAGTTCTTGCAACTTAAGCTTTTAACCAGCCACCCCGAAGGCATCACCAAAATCATCCTTCAGGGATCCCTGCTCAGAGGACTGTGTTCCATAATCCCAGGCACCAAAACACACAGCATCACGTCCAACCCCATGTCGGTGGGACTGGGTTTCGCCTGCCCAGGAGGCTCTGTGCTCCTTAGTCCCAGGATACTGCAAACTTCAGGGACTGTGGTCCCAAGGAGGCTGGTGAGGCTCATGGCCACACACAAAGCAAGGTGCCCCACTGTAGCAGCAGGGCTCAGAGACCCTCCCACAAAACACCACTCCCAGCAGTGGCCGAGCCAGGAGGGTGCTTAGGCTATTGAAAATATCACTCCCTTGGCATGGAATTTAGAGTTAAGGGGTTAGGGAAAAATTTACAGTTTGGATTAGGGTCAGAATTGGAGTCATCAGGGTTACAGTTATCATTAGGATTAGTGTAAGGATTAGGTTGCTATTTGAGTTGGGCAGGATTTTGCTTAGTGGTAGATTTAGATTTATGGTTAATGGTTCTTTCTTTTTGGAGAGTGGTGGAAGTGTTTTTATTGCATATTACATGAGGAAAAGGTACAAAAGCCATCCTCGTACTGAGAGTATGGCAACGATTGTGTCTGTTGTGGTCATTTTGTGTTTACTAAGTTCTTCATTAATAACTCATTTAGACAGGAATCCCGTTAGTGGGGGAAGTCCTGCTATAAAGCTTAATATTGATGTTATATTGAGTATGTGGGCTTTTTGTTCTTTAGGCCATTATCATTGGTAGTTTTTGAACTTGCTTGCATTGAGAGCTAGGAATATTGTGGCAATTATTAAAAAGTGTACGTAGAAAGTTAGGGGTGTTTAATACTTATGGCTCTAAGTGAGAATGCTTAAGATTTTTCAAGTTTATGATTGATTTAGTCCAATTCGGTCTCCTCGGTCTCCTGAGGAAAGGATTATGGTGATCAGTAGCTTCAAGTTGAGTGAGTTAGGAAGAGAATGGTGATGGGAGCTGAAGAATTTAATTATTGTTGCTAGAAGAATAGTAATGATTAGGGATTAAGTACTTCTGGGAATCAGAAATGGAATGGAACTGTGACTAGTTTGATTGCAATTGCTGTTGTCAGTAGGGGCAGGACACTGGGTGGTTTATTTGGCCAATGCCTCACTGGTTATGCTTCAAAAGATGACTAATGCCGAGGCGGCTGCTTGTACAAGGAATTATTTGATTTTAGCTTCAATGGCTCATGGGTGGTGGGATTTTCAGATTTGAAGATGAGTGGAATGACAGCGAGGGTGTTAATTTCTATTCTTGCTAAAGCTATGATTCAGTGGTTCCTGGAAATTGTAATGATTATTCCTGGGTGTAAGGTCAGGCAGGAGATTAATTTTGCATGTTACAGCTCTATGTTCACTTTACCATAGCGATTCTTTATGCTCAAACACATACACTTAAGGAACATTTTTAAAAATTATATTTAAAAATATAGGGTCAGGTCAAGAGTAGGTGTGGTGGGGAAAGATGGGAGGTAGGGAGAAGATCTGAACCTCTGGATAAAAGGATTAAATCTTTTGCATTTGCTGAACTCTCACCTGCAAGCTGTCCTTTTCTAGGACTGGGATACTCACCTGATAGCTAAACTGAGTCTCTTACTGAGAGGAGGCCAACTTGTACTATTCACCTCATTTTCTGTCCTTTGGTAGAAGGAAAAGTTCATCTCACACAGAAACCAACCTGGACTCCTCTGGTCTGACCTCAGCTAACACAGGAATGTTAATCCTTGGATATGCAAATCCCTAAAAAGCAGCTGCTCCACCAATTTCTAGATTCCATAGGTTCTTATATGTATATTTCTACTTTTGCATGGAAAGATCAAGTTCACTGAGTATCTGTAAGGGACAGAGTTAGGTTTAGGGCAGGCATAACCCTCAATACTTGGTCAGCAGACTGTGCCATAGAGGAGGATGCCCAGGGACCAACCAGACTGTCACTGAAAGGCCATGGTACCAGTGGAAGAGGATCCACTCCAGAGGGGTGTATTCCAGCGTTCCTACAGGACACAGACAGAGCTCACCAGGCAGGTGCTGCCCACTCCCAAACCCTCACCCGGGCATCCCAATCTCGATCACACCAACACTTCCAAATCGCACTCCAGGCATCAGGTAGAATCTTCCTTTAGAAAACAAACAAAAATTACATGAAAGTAAATTCGAACCAAAACCTGCAAACAAGAAAAAAGGTAAAATTTTACCACCGTTATCACAGGTCTGAGGAATGTCTGACCCCTCCCTCGATGCAAGGAATAAACTTCCCCATAAGAGGGGAAAATCCCCAACACCAGAGAGCAGGCGGTGGCACCGGGGTCGGCCGGCAACCTCGACGGGGACGGGGACGGGGACGCGNTCGCTGGTGGTGCTGGTGCTGCTGCTGGTATAAATCGTGTCAGCAGTAGCATCTCTTTCCAGCCTGTGTTTAGACAGTCTGGCAGCCTGCTAAAGCACATTTTATGGAATGTGGAACTTGGTCAGGTTCCTGTTTTTACTAGTGCCAGAGGAGGAGAAATATCATAGAATCATGGAATTATTGAATGGCTTGGGTTGGAAGGGACCTTAAAGACAATCTAGTTCTAAGCCCTGTTCTGTGGGCAGGGACACCTTTTACTAAACCTGGCTGCTCAGAGCTCCATTCATCTTGGCCTTGAACACTTCCAGGGATGGGGCATCCCAAAGTTCTCTGGGCAACCTATTCCAGTACCTCACCACTCTCACAGTAAAGAAGTTTTTTCCAAATATCTAATCCAAACCTACTNGACGCGGACGGGGACGCGGACGGGGCGGCCCCGGCGAGGGGCGGGTGACGGGCGGTGACATGGAATGGGGTGGGATGGGAGGGGATGGNGTCTGGCAGCCTGCTAAAGCACATTTTATGGAATGTGGAACTTGGTCAGGTTCCTGTTTTTACTAGTGCCAGAGGAGGAGAAATATCATAGAATCATGGAATTATTGAATGGCTTGGGTTGGAAGGGACCTTAAAGACAATCTAGTTCTAAGCCCTGTTCTGTGGGCAGGGACACCTTTTACTAAACCTGGCTGCTCAGAGCTCCATTCATCTTGGCCTTGAACACTTCCAGGGATGGGGCATCCCAAAGTTCTCTGGGCAACCTATTCCAGTACCTCACCACTCTCACAGTAAAGAAGTTTTTTCCAAATATCTAATCCAAACCTACTCTCTTTGGGTACCTTTTCAGAGCTGCATGGGCAGCTTTCCTTTCTTCAGCTGTGGATGAGGAGAAAACTGTAAAGTACATGGACTCCCTCAGCCATTGCCCTCTTACAATGCTTTATGCAGAGAGCAAGGTAAGAAACAAATGGTTGCAGTGGAAAAGTGTGCTTTTCCAACAGCAAGATGAACTGTTCCTTGTGAACACAGAGAGCTGACAGTGTGTGGTATCAAGCAGCTTGTAAATAACCTGCTCCACCAAGCGACTGCCATTTGATATGCAACACTGGAAAAGACAGAAAGGCTTTGCTGCAATCCCTCTGCCTGTGACCACAAAGGGATCCTGTCTTTCCCTATCCATATTCAGATGCAGAGGAACAAATTCCCTCGAGGTACAAAAGGAAAATTACCTGAAACATTTGGCTACAGCACTGGATGGTGATCTGATGAGAAAGATGGATGATATGTTGACATAATGGGAATATGACAACTACACATATCCCCTTCTCCCCAAAAAATCAGCTGGAGTACCAATCCAGTTTGGCAACTTAATTTTTTTTCTTCAAAAGGTATCCCCATTCCCATGAAGGGGCATGACATGTTTTTCTCATAATATTCCATAATATTGTTATTGCTCACATTTTTATATACGAAAAGATAAAACAGATTTTTTAAAAAAAACTTCTCAGAAAAAAATCACTGGTTAAGATTTTCTGAAATATTAAAAATGTAAAAGCACTCTAGAAGTATTTCCTTCTAATATTAGGGAAAGTCCCCAGCAGAAAGCAGACAGTGCAATATGTTCTCCACTGAAAAGGTTCTATACCCAAAGCATCTTTCACTCCACAAGAGGCAAGAACTCCTTGTGAAAAGGTTTTTATGAGCCATGGCAAATGTAATTTAAACAAATACTTTAATCACCTGTAGTAAATAACTTTTTCTAAGCAAAATTACCACTACTGTTACTTTAGTTATGTATCCTATTTCCACTAAAGTCTTGTTCACATTAGGTCAAATTAACACAACATTTATTTCCTGTGCAATACCCCATAGGCTGTATCCCAGGATTACATTCAATTTTTGTTTGGTTCTGACTTCTAAGAGAAGCTTTTGGGAGAAATGCAATAAAATATAGGCAAATCAAGTGTTAATTCTGTATTTTTACAGTTAATTTAATTTTTGCAGTCCCAGAATGGACAAAGAAAAAGAGATAATGCGTTACCCTTGCCTACCTCACTGGACAGATAAGCAAAGGAGTTATCATAAAGCAGAGCAAAGCACAGACTGAGGTGGATATGTCAACTTTTGCATAAAGAGAAGCAGAAGAGAAGGGAGAAATGGAGAGGTCTCCTTTCCTTGAAATTCCCAGGCAGGCTAAGAGGAGCACCATTCATGAGTTTATAACACTCAACTCACAACCACAGATACAAAAGGACCTTCCGCAAACTTGCACCTGTACTTAACATAATTCAATATCATTTTTTTATCAGACACCACCATGAATTGAAAAAGAAAAAAAAAACCACTTAATTTTAAGCAAAACCTTTATTTTAGTTCCTGGGCTTGTTTGCATTAAAACCAGTTTCTTCAAAATCAAATTCACACGAAACTCAGTGTGTAAATAAGCTGAAGTTATCATTGGTCGAGATCCGTTGCTGAAAGACAAGTGCTCTGAACAATATTTTAACAACCTTGGGAGGCAACAGATTAAATTGGGACAGCAGTAGCATCTCCTACTGTAAAGGCTGAGGAGTTAAACTATCCCATTCTCCTTCAGTACATTTTAAAACACCAGCTGCAAACCAGTGCAGACAGGAATCCTGTATCTAACACTGACCAGGGCAAGGGGACAGGGAAAGAGCAGCTCTTCTTGGTGTTTTCCTTTACTTCTTAAAGATGTCCATTCAGTACAACACTTGTTTTCAAAAACTTCCTGAGCACATTCCTAGCTCCCAGCTGCTGTCCTGACTGGGAGTTACACGTGTCTGTCCTTGCAGAAGGTGATTGCCCTGTGTGCTGTCAGTCTTGGCACTCAAAGGTGCTTTCTTAGCCTGAAGCTGAATCTTGGCCTCAAGGAGGCAAAGGAAACTCAAGTAACTTGACTACAGTGAGAGTGAGCAAAAGTCTGCTTAATCAGAGAATCATACTATGTTTGTCTAAGACATTTTCATATTAGAGAGGAAATTGTGTCGTGCCTTTCTTGATAGTTACGAGGAAAACGTGGCAGGAAACACTGTTAGCTGCAAGTCTCTCTTGCCACTGAAGTACATAAAAAAAATGACATAGATGTCAATAAAAGGTCATCCCAAGACACCCTCAGTGGCAAGAAGAGCTTGACCAGGATGACATCCTGATCTTTATTGAAGGGGCTCAGCTTAAGGTTATGTTTTTGGTAAGCAGTAAGCCGTGAGTTTGCCTAGGTCCTTTTACAGATTTCAATCTTTCTAACAGACACTCCTGAGTTAGGTTAACAGGGTGGGTTTAATATGTAATCCTGTTAAAATTGAGATATTGGTTGTAATCTCTTAGTAATTTGACAATTTGTGCTGGAGAGGAGAAGGCTGCTAGGTACTCATTTTAGCATTAATTCTCCCATCACTGTTGATGATAAGGAGTTGTATTGTTTTGGGACTTCTAGATGTGGAGCTTTGTAGCATTCTTTGTTGGTGGCTCCTTAAAAGCCCACAGTGTGGGGAATAGACGGTGCTGGTAGGGAAGAAGCTGTCACCCCTTTAAATTGCTCATGATTTACTACATGTGGGCTAGATTGATTGTGTGTGGGAGAAAATTAAGGGGAACTCAGACTTATTTCACAGGCAACCAGCTGTCAGCCAGCCTGATCGGCTTTTCACCTGCTCTACAAGTCATTCTGATCCTTTGCAACAGCGATGGGTCCACTCAGTGATAGCTGCTGGTAAATAGCTCTTTTGGGTTTTGAGATAGCAAGGTTAAATTGATTTTACTTTGTTGTTCTTATTAATCATGATGCAAAAGGTACAAGGCTTTAATCTTTGCTGTTTATTATTTGGGGTTTTTTCCTTACCGTTTCATCTTTCCCTTATGTTACAAATTGGTAGTGTGGCAAGGAATGTTTCTGTTGCCTGTACTAAGTGGAGGCTCTTATTTTCACCATTATGCTCTAAGGAGAGTAAGCTGGTGAGGGCAGTATGGGGTCTGTCTTGATGAGGAACGGTTGGATGGATTATGGATTAGTAATTTGAGAACAGGTTCCTCTATGTGAGTTTGGGGCACCCAAACTTATAGTTTTAAGAGTTCGTGCTTGTAGTTCTCACTGAGATGCTTTGGTAAAGTGTCTAGATTTAGGGCTAGGCATAGTGGGGTATGTAATCCCTGTTTGTGTTTTAGCTTTCATGGTGTTTCATTAATCTGTCTTGAGGGTGGCTTTCTGTTCATCTTTGGCCTTACTGGCAAATTTACGAATATCACAAAGAGTACATACTATGTGAGAGGTTTTTTTGCTGTCTAATGGGAACACAGACAAGGGAAATCCAGATAAAATGTTGCTTTGTAACTCAAATGTGTCAAATGAGCTCATAAAGCTCAGTGTTGAATTGTAGATGTTTTAGAATAGGATCATTTGAAATGGCAATGCATTTTTCCTGGAAGAGGGAATCTGTTTGCTTTTAATTCATGAGCTAATCTGGGGAGAAGGTCATAATCTTATGACCTTATTCTGGGCCTCAAAGCCCGAGTCTAAATTAGTCCTATAGGAAATTCATGACAGACAAAAGCTGGGTGTTTTTCACTGTGTGTAAAAGATGAAGTAAGCATATTAATTTTTTTGTTACCTTGCAATATTTATTTTTGTAGGAATGGTAAGAAATATTAGTTCTTAATAATATATGTAGCTTTATTTCTTACTTAAAAAGTGTGATTTGCCTTGTCTTCTAGCATAATGGAAGATCCTTTGTGTTATAGTTTCAGCCCTTCCTTGGAATTCCTCCCAAAAAGCTTGGAGCCAAGGCCTGAGTTCTGTAAAGATGGTTAACAAAGGACAGGATGAATATTCATATCCTGATGTAATGACTTAGCCCAGAGCCTTTTGGTCTCTCCCCAGGCTGGGAGGGGGAGGGAAGATGGCTTGGGTTGCTTTTTTCTGCACTACGGAGACAGGGTTTGTGCTGTTGCTGCCATCGATCCCACAGGAGCTGACCCGGTGACTGTGCCTGCCATCTCACCTGAGAGAGGCCAACCGGCCGAGGTGTGACATTGCCCCTGCTGTGCATAAATATATTTGCATACTTTTTTAGGATAGCAGAGGACATGAACTTTTGTTTTCCTTTCGCTTAAAGGGTTTATTACAAACTGTTTTTGTTTGGTCCTTTCCGGACACATATATATGAATACATATATTGTGGTTAAGAACTGTTATCCTTTTCCTATGTATTTTTTCTAACAAAAGTTCTGTTTTCTAAATTTAAAGGAGAGGGGTTATTTCTTTTTTTTTTTAGGGTGATCTTGTTGGAGGAAGAAGGCCTTTCTTTTTCTCTCTCGGCCAACATAGATATCTTAATTCTCCCCTGAACTAAGACATCAAGATTTTCTAATATGGAGCAAGTAGTTGGTGTCTCTGTCACTGGTCAGAAGCTGCTATTTTTGAATGTTTTGAGAAGAACTGTAGATGATTGCCCTTCCATTTGTAGATAAATTGTTGTGATACTAGTGTGGGTCCAAGGATGGTACAAGAAACATCTCTAGCTAGTTTGGGAAAAGTTGGCATTAGAATTACAGCAGGGTTTAGGTGAGAAGAGGCTGCTGGAGGTCTTTAGTCCTGTCGTCTGCTGGGAGTGGGGCTAACTCCAAAGCTATGTCAGGTTGCTTAGGGCCTTCTCCAGTCAGCTTTGGGCACCCTGAGGGATGGAGAACCCATAATCTTGCCCTTTCACATGCTGGCTATGCTCTGGCCAGCACAGCCTGGTATGTGACTCGCCTTCATCATCACAAGGGTGCAGTGCTGCACCATTGTCAAGAGAACTGGCTGTTCCCAGGATGCAAAAACTGTGGAGAAATGCTTCCAAAGACACTAGGTCTTACAGGATCCAAATTATTCTGGATGTAGTCCAATTCTTGGGGGCAGAAAAAAGGGATGAGGAGGAATTTAACACGTGGTTCCTTGCCATTTCTGTGTGTGTATATGAGCATTTGTACTAAGTCAAGCGCTCATAAGATTAGCTCTTCTTCTGAATTTTGCTTGCAAAGATGTACTGTGTGTTGAGAAACAGTAATGAATCTGCAACCATGCAGTCCACTGTTAGGAGAGTCTTAACCTCATAGCACCAATAACAGGGAATCTGCAAGCTAAACCACAATCTCATGCATTTTTCACTCCCCAGTCTGCACTGGATTCGTGGCTTTGTAGTGCTGTTTGTGAGGATAAGTAAAGGACCATGAATCTGGCTGCATAACCCATGAGAGAGCTGGCAGGCAGTTTTGTAAGGTGGACAGGGGCATACCTTCAGACAGTCACAGATAAAGACCTGCCTCTGTTCTGCAGCATTGCCATTGCCTTCAGGAAGCTGTGATTTTGGATGTTCTGTTGGAAAGAAGTTGAAGATCACAAAAGACATACAGCTCTTACTGGATATTATCCAGGAAATGGGGAGGTAAATGTGGCCTTTTGCAACGCTTGTGGTTTGGCGTAAACATAATGATGATCCTAAGCTTTCAGTCAGCTTCAGGTCTGCTTTATTCCAAACGTTCTCCATCTCTGTAGTCTGATCCTGGGCAGGCTGTGGAAGCCTGAGTCCTTTATTTGTCCCTTAGAGGTTGTTGTGGTTTGTCTTGTAAGCCATGGAAGTGCTGATGGCAGCCCAAGCTGACAAGAAATGAGCTGCTTGAGAGGGCCAGAGTCACAAATATTCTTTACAAGGCATGATAGTGACAGAAAAGAGAAAGAGGAGAGGAAGACTTAGACAAGCTTAAAGCATGGCCAGGCAAATAAGGCAATAATCCTTTTCAGCGGAGGTCTGCTTGTCTGAAATCATAGGCCTTCCTCTTGGATTCATCACCAAGCTTTGACCAGCCTGCCTTGGTAAGAAGGATCTCAGACCAGAAAAGGATGGTATGCATTTTTTTTCTGTTAGCATATACTGGTCTGCTTTTAAATGCTTCCTTTCAGCTCTCACCCTGTCATTTTGTGGTAGAGTTGAGCCAAGTTAATACTTGGCTGTTTCAAATGGGCAGTTCAAACCATCTGCTCTCTTATTTAATTTCTTGGCTGAAAACAAGCCCTTTCTGTAGAACTGGTCTTCAAGAGGTGTTGATCTCATGCACCCAATGCAGAACTGTGGTTGATAAAGGTGAGGTAGCTCCACAGAACAGCAGGAGAATCTTATGTCAGCTTATACTGACCATCCCTCCTTTTGGCTGTCCTTGTTTTCTGGTCTTATTTGCTCTGTAGGACCACTCTAAGTAAAATATTGCCCTGGGAAGGTGAATGAGAGGGAGGGAACATTACCATGACAGCACCACCAGTAAGACTGTTCAATCTACTTGCTGTGAATGGAGCCAGAGTAGTCATCTTTGTTTTCCATCTTTCCAAGCCAAAGCCAAGTGTAATGCTTCCTCATATACCAAGAAAAATGGATTGCAAACAATGGTTAATTTCTCTCTGTTTCCTGGAAACGTGGATTGTGAACAATGGTTAATTTTCCTCTGTTTCCTGAGTTAGAAAGCCATTAAGGCTCGTTGGAACAGGGAAAGGACAGACCTTTTAAAGTTTCTGAAGGGAGAAGTTAGCTTCAGAATTGCCTTTTCAGCCTGAGAAGTTCTTTCTGCCCTGGGAAGCTGTTCCTTTGCAGACTGGTGGGAGACTCATGCAAACCAAAAATGGGGTTTGAAGGTGATGTTGCCTTTGATGCTTGCAAGAATACCAAGAGAGAAAAAACTGAATCCATATTCCTTGGTAGCCTGATGAAAAGAACTCCTGAGGTTAGAAATGTTTGGGAATTAGGTTAGGGCACAGTTATCCCATTTAGGAAGTTATGGGATTTCAATTCCTTTTAGAGATGTAGGTTGCTGAGTTGAGCCTGAGGTTGATGCTTGACATGCTGAGGTGTTTTATGAATTGCGACTGGCATCTGAATTGTCAGTGGCCTTGAGTTCTGCACAGAAAAATAAATGCCAGGGAGGATGAACACCTAACCTTTATTTTTCCCGCAGTTGCCAGAGTATTCATGTTGGAGGGACTATTGCATTGCTGCTGAGCCAAGACCTCCATAAGTGCACAGATGGCACTACCAGGTGTGCTGGAAATCACTCTCCTAATGCCATTTCTGATGGCACATTGAAGGGAACTGAAATCCTGATACACTTGAAAAGCAGTATGGCAGTGACCTGGTGGAACGCTGCTGATCAGAACAAATCCTGTGCCATTTGTTAGCTCAGCTCACTTTCTTCAGACGCCCTAAGGTACTGCTTTTCCTCCTTGTTTTTTTAGGAGAGGCAGAAGATGCCTACTAGTGCTTCAGATCTTTTTATTGTCAAATATAGTAATGACAAGACAAGAGTTCTCAAATCCTTGTTTAGTCAAAGCCTCTTGGTATTGAGAGGAGTTTCTTTAGGAGAGAAAGATTTCACCAAAAGGCTTGTCAGGCATTGGAATGGGCTGCCCAGAGAAGTCAGAGTCACCACCCCCAAAAGAGTTTAAAAGATGTGTAGATGTGGCACTAAGGGATGCGTTTTAGTGGCAGACTTGGTTAATGGCTTAAAGCTCCCTTCCAAGCTAGATGATTCTATCATTCTAACTGCAAAAATGAATGTGGTAATATTAAATGTAAATGGATTTTTGCCTTCAGCAATATTTTTAGAACTTCTTGTCTGAAGAAGTTTCCAGCTCTTTTTGAGATCTGGATGTGTTTTTTTTCCATGTGTCTTGCAGCATTACTTTAAAGCTTATTTCTGATGAGTTTGAAAGGTTGTTATTGAGATTTTCTGAAGTGGAAAATAAACTATTTTCTGTGTTAATTCTTTGCAGCATGTGCATGTGTCTACTGGGTATGCTTTAGCTTTTTTAGGTGAAGAGACTTATTTCTGGAAAAAAAAGAATGTTTTTTCATCACTTAGTAATGTTATTCCAGTGTGGAAGACAGAAAAATGTGCCCAGTGGACGAACAATTAAGAATCATGTCTGAAACACATGGAAAAATTCTACCAAAAAGAGAGAGCTCTTAGCAGCTCTTTTAGTCTATACAAAAGGTATTTGTAGGGTAAGAGGGAGAGCAGTCTAATTCAAGGATTTCTCCTTGCTGTTGAACTGACAGTAAAGTATTTTTATAGAAAATGACTGCAGATTGCTTTCAGATGCTATTTTGGACAAGCATTTGCAACTTGGCAAGCTCAGATGGACTCATGCATTGTGTTCCTCTGCTGTGATTAGTATGGAAATACAATTATGAGTGTGTTTGGGGTTTGGGCTGCTTTGGGGTTTTGTTGCTTTTGCTTTTCTTTTGTTTTTTTTCCCCTTGATTCTAGCAAGGTGCTTTGGCTGTGTAAGGGAAGAGACTTTAATCTTAATGCTAACCGTACTTCAAGACACTAAAACTTACTGTTGTTGAGAACTACCTGTGGACCTTCCATAACATTACACATGGAAGCATCTTGGTAAAATAGGCCTGAATTGAGTAAGGATGAAGATTGCTCCCAGACAAAAAGGGCCAGGACAGTAAGGTATACAGTGGGAAGGGGCTTGTGGTGGCCTCCCTGTTGGAGCAGGCGTACTGCCAATGTTACATCCCATCCACTGGGTCTTTCATATACAAATATAGGATGAACGCCATTGCTGGGGATTGGTAGCGTTCTTGCACTGTGCAAGAAACCTCCAAGGATGGAGATCCTGCTTCTGTGTGTGCATGTCCCAGGGGACACCACCTTCCTGGGGGATAAGCTTGCCTCATGTGTGAGCCTCCCAAGCTGCAATCTGTGGCTGTTGTCCCTTGTTGCATTGCCTGATGCTGCAGGAGTCTTTTTGTCACGTCTGTCACTGCCCTGCTAGCAGTCACAGGCTCCTGGGAGATGCCTCCTCTGCCTCCTTTCTGCCAGACTACCCAAACCCAGCTCTCTTCCCTCAGAGGCTCTGTGCTCCTGTTTTTCCCACATCCCTCCTGAAGTGGAGATCTAACAGTGGAGATGAATTCTGGTGAGGCCTCACCAGCTCCAAACAGAGCATGTAGAATTCACTATCCTGGCTCTGCTAGATATGTGGCTTCTGGTGCAGCCCGTTTATCTTACCTGCAATGGGAACATACTTCTGGCTAATGGTCAGCCCATTGTTTGATGAAACCCCAAGTACTTCTCAGCAGGGCTCTTGCCCAGCTTGCATCTTCCAGCCTGGCTCAATGAAAGGAGTTGTCACCCCTAGTGAAGAGCTCTTCTCATCTCTTCCTTGAACACCACAAGGTGCTCTTTCTCAGGGTGACTGAGGCCCCCTTAGGCAGAAGCTCTGCCATTTGTTAGGGTAGCCACCCCCTAGTTTAGTGTCACCTGCCACAATTTGTGTTCTTCACCCAAGGCAGAACCAAGATAAAACTTCTTGGTGTTTTATTAGATGTATAAACCATCTGGAAGGAGAATTTCTGTCTTGATCTGTGTGTGGCAAGACAGCTACAAAAAAGGCTATGGATGACTCCAACAGGAATTTGCCTGTTTGCTGAAAAACACTGCTCTATGCTCAGTGGTAAAGCCAAGCACAGCAACAGAGGGAAGGCTGGCCACAAAGCTGTGCTTAGTGCTGATGCTGGTTTCTCCTGCTATTGCTTCCTGGCATCTTCATTGTTCCCTGATCAGTTGATTGATCTATTGGGTTTTAGTCTGCTTTGGATGGTTGTGCTTCTTAGCCTAATTTGCCACTGATGTTTTCTGCTGTCTTTTAATTGATGTGTGTTGCTTTAAGGCAATACTTTTGTGTTCCACTGCCCTTGCCTCTCATCTCCTCTGCTTTCTTCTCCCACACCTTTGTCCTTCAACCAACCTTTCTCTCACATCTCCCTTCTCTTTTTTCTCTTCTGTTCTCAGTCTTATGCTCACAATGTCCTGTATCTGACCCTTTCCCTCTATCATTCCCTTTTATTTTCACCTTGTACCATCTACACTTACTGCAAAATTGGCTGCTCTGATCACTCTCTTCCATCAGCAGAACTTGTTCCCTTCCTGATAGAGGTCATGCCCTTTTCAGGGCAGCCCAGGGGACCTTCCAGGGACTTGACCTACTCTTTCCCTGTACCCAGCAGGTTTGAAACACCACCCTGGCAATGAGCATATGGATGCTGTGCATCACAGGCAACACTGGCTATTGGGTAATGGTGGAGGATTGTAACTTTGGGTGAGTTGTGACAGATACATTGACATAGCACTGAAGTCTCTTAATTGAGGTGACTGGCTCTGCCAGTCTGAGTGCTGTCTGACAGATCCGTGTGGTGCTCTCATCTGCTAACTTGCATGTCTCTGCCATTAAGCATTGCAAAATGTAAAGCTACTTCTCTTCAGGTTTCTCCCCATCCCTCTGTTGAGAGGCCTGGGTGACTTCTTGGCCCAAGCAGGAGAGATTCTCTGGAGCTCTGATTCCAGCATGCTGTGCTGCCCCATAGAGATGCTTGGTTCAAGCACAGTCCAGGCTATAAGCCTCCTGTCTTGTGAACTTTCTCTGCCTTGCAGGAGACACCATTTCCAAGCCATGAAATTGCAGCTAACACAAATGTTTTTGACAGAGGCAGGTATTTTACTACATACACTGCAGTTTCACAGATGCCTCCTCACCAATAGACCATCCAGGCATGGATGGTAATTTAATCCTTCTCACAGTGCTTCTCATACTATCCTTTCTATAGGACATCTAAATGAATTAATGGAAGCACATAGACACAAAGACATAATTATATATAGGGGTATGTATGTACAAAGATATTTGTATATCAATGTATAAAGGTATATCTGTTCAAAGTTCCCCTTGTCTTCAGTGAAATAAATACTTAGCATTTTTCAGTGGGGGAGGGTTGACCCTCAAAAAGTGGAGGGTTTTGGCTGAGGCCCCATTGTCCTCTTCACTTGAGGGTTTGCAAGCTCTGAGAGGCATCCCACTTATAGGGTGATGCTGGTCACGGCCCACTGCAGTCCAGAAAAGCTCAAAGGGCCTCACTTAGGGCAGCTGTTTATAGGGTCACAAGATGATTGGCTTTAGTTTGGTCAATTTCCATCCTGGCCAAAATCCAGCTTGATAATTACTGGAATTTTCAGAAGTCCAGCAACAATGGTACCATTCCACTCAGGCTACAGTTTGAGTAAGTAATGTCCCAAGGCTGTCAGGGGATGATGCTCATTCCCCACCTTGGCCAGGCAACAGGAGTTCCTGGTACAGTCAGCGCAGCTCCCACCTTAGCCATGCAAGTACTCCTGGTACAGTCCGAGGAACACTGACTGTTCAACTCATGACACAAAGGCCAAAGCCTGATGGGAATTCCTGAGACTGTGGAGCAGCCCAGAGGAGTGGGGAGAAATGCCTCACCACAGTCAGGAAGAGCAGACCTGCAATGTGCTGAGTGAGGCTTTGCTCCCTAAAGAAGCTGGCTGCTGCCAGAATGCACCTGCAAAGAACAGCAGTTGCAGCCATGCCCATGGATCCAGCCATGATACTTCTCAAGTCTTTTTCTACCAAACTCAAGAAATTGCATGGGTGTTGTCACAAGAGAAAGTGGAGGGACACCTGGAAACAGCCATGAGGGCAGCTAGCCCATGCCAGACAGACCTACAGTAAGAGTAATCCCCGACCTATGGGTGAGTACCTGTAAGTAGAAAGTGACGCTGTAGCAACACTGCTACAAATCAGTAGTTTTGTAGTTGTGCTATAAACTTTTGACTATCATGTGAACCATATAATCATACGGCTTCAGCCATATGACCTTCAGGATGTTGGTACAGCATAGTTTTATGCAGTGATACACTTTGTTCTCTATTTCCTTCTAGAGTTTAAAGTCATTTAGAAGGTCAGAAATGCTCCAGTTTCTAAATTTTGGGGAGTTTCCATGCAGACAGGTTCTGCCATAATTGTTTAGCACCTTTGTGCTAAATTGTCAGTTTTTGACAAGGCTCCTGCTGGACCCTTCCCATTGAAATCAGAATGTGGGTTTTCAATCCAGAGTCTGCAGACCCCTGGAGAGACAAGGGAAAGGTGATCTGCCTGTGGAAGGTGTCTAAGAGCAGATTACATTCAACAAGTCTAAAACTCCTTGTGTGTGGCATACTCACTTCCCTGGAGTGACTGTAGCATCCTGTAAGTAAAAAGGAGGGTGAAAAAAGCTGATGCATGGGTCCTGGGGAGATGCTGTATCCTCAGCCCCCTCCTTTGCAAACTAGTGTCTTATCACTGCATTTTTCATAAGAAAGGGAGAGCTTGAGCCACAGGCCTTACCAGGGAGGGATGGTCTGTGCTGAACACTTAAGGAGCAGATACCATTCACCCTGGTGGATCATCTTCACCAGGTTGAAGGGAAGGTTGTGCAAGTGTACCGGCTGGGAAAAGTGGTGCTTCCTAGCAGTGCAATTCTGAGCAATGCCTGATGGAGAGGAAGAGGTGCTCCCATACCACATAACCAAAGCCAGCACCAGACTTCCCTCCTGGTACCTGGAATTACTGCCTGCAGATAGTCCTTGTCACCTGCCCTCCTGGTCCTCATCCTTTCACCATCTGCTCAGCTCCTGCTCACTCTTTCCTCTGAGTAAGAAGCTCTGCCCAACTTCTCCCAGTACTTGTGTCCTGGATCCACCAGCAGCAATGGGCAATGCACCAATGGCCAGCAGCACTCATAAAACATTATTTATTACATGGGAGCCCGATTTATTCCCTCCTCATTGACCCTTCTTTCTCTCTGAAAGACACAAATGAATATTTCCACAGAGATGTAAAAACATGGGAAAATGCTTACGATTGGGTTGCATTTCCTCTCAAACTACACTCATGCCTCTTCTGATAAAGAAAAACATTCCCAGAAAAGGCCTGTGCTGCAGCAAGAGAAACAATGCTCTGACTAACGCAAAATCATGGGCAGGAATTCTGCCTGCTGGGAACTGGATACTGCTAATTTCCCTCAAGCAGCCCATGCTGGCCAGTGGCAGTCCTGGCTGAAATATGGAACTTGCAGCAGAGAGGGATGGAGGCAGGAATCAGGCTGAACCTCACACAGGCTTTATTTTTGCAAGAGGAGAGCAGTATTAAGAAAGAAAGGAAAAAGTGGTGCAGGGGTCTGGCTGGATTCCAGCCAACACACTGCACCACCAGCTGGTGTCCCCCAAGGGCCACCATCTGGCAAACATGGCCCTACCTTGTCCCTGCAGCCACTGCTGCCCTGAAGCACCAGTTACCTAAAAAAAAAGCCATTTTTGCCTTTTGTGTTCTTTGCAGAGTGAATGCCAGCGTGAGCTGTCACTGCTGGCACCTTGCTCTTCAGCGTGACACCATAGAGGTGGCTCCTTTAAAAGGCTGTGCAGTTGCTTACAAATAAACCAGGCATACACTGCAAAGGGTCTCATCTTGTGTGGGTGCCTCTCTTTGAGCAAGGGTGCTGGGTGGAAGGTGGAGCTGAGTTTGCTCAGTTGAATGGTAAGCAACCAGTGAAAGGCATTCCAGAACAGACAAGTATTAACATGAGATGCTGCAAGGAAGTGGTACTGAGGAGATGTTGTCTGAGGTCAGCAGGGGCAGGGGAAAGACAGCTGTTCTGGGCAACTGTTGAAAGGGGAAGAGAGCAAAGAAGAAGCCAGTCTTCAGACTGCTGACATTGTGCGGGAAAGTTTTATTTTCTTTTTTTTTCTGGGAAGTGCAACATAAAACCCTCATGTTTGAGGAAAGGGGGAAAATGTCCAGGCGGCACTGTTGCTTTTTTACATCTTAGAGTCACCCCTGAAAGTATGAGGCATAGCTCTTCCCTCCAGATATAAGGAGCAACTGCAACTGGAACCAGTACGGGACTTGTGTACATGAGCCTCCCACATCTGGAGCCAACTGGGCCCCCTAAATTTATGCTTTCCTTCATACACTTTCTTTGGAGCACAACCAACCAGCCCTGGGAATGACAAAAACAGCAGCTCTTCCCCAACCAAGGCAGACTTCAGCATTCCTGAAAGAATTTTCCTGCCTCCATGTCTGATCCCACCTGGCTCAAACAGTCCCTGTAAGGACACCTTCCCTCCCGCAGTAGCTCCAGTCTCATAAGCAAAAGGAATAGGCAGGCTAATGGCCACCTTCCTTCCACAGCATGGGCAGATGCAGAACCTTGCCCTTTAGTCTGGCATGGAAAGATTACAGAGAGGTGGCAAGAGGTCTCCAACTGCAACAAACTACATTGGTGTCACCTGGCTGGAGCCAGGTCCACTCTGCCAACACATGCTGGCCAAGAGCCAGAGTTCTCACTTCAAGCAGTGGCCAAGATTTAGGGCTGTAGTGCTCAAAGGTGCATTTTGAATTGAAGCAGCAGCAGCAGGAACCCCAGCAATAGGATGGATGGGTCGTGAGCACAGCTGGAAACAAAGCATCCAGCCTCAGCAGGGTACTTTTTGTGGCTGTAGGGTGCCTCTGACTGGAGCTGGGGCTCGTGATCCCTGAAGGAACCAGAACTCTTAGAGCAATTGGCACTGGCTCAACTCTCACAATAACGTTTATACCCAAATGCAGTTTTATTGAATTCATTTGACCTTCCTGAGCAGTGTTGAAGAGGAGCCCAGCCTGCCCCTCTGCAGCATATGGCTTGACCGTCCAACCATAGCCACATGTAAGGAATAGGAGGAAAAAGAAAAAGCAAGAGAAGCCTTTTCAAGGCTTAGGAAAGCAAGTGATGCCTGACACTAATTTAATCTGACCCGTTTCTGAAGGCAGTGGAAGGCACATCTCTCAGTTCCATCTGTCTCTCTTACTGAAGAGAAGGGACACAGACACTTCCAGGCTATTTTTACAAGAGCAGAGGAAGAGTGGGCAGCTGCCATGGATAGAGAGAAGGATTTAAGGGGGAAAATAATCCTGCTTTCTTCATTCATAACCACTTCTACCAATGCAGAACTTGGCAAGAACATAATACGGAAACAACTATAACCCAGTTCCCCTCTAACGAGACAGAAATGAAGACTGAGAGGCAAGAGCAGGAGGGTGACAAGGTTATCGGCTCTCCCCAGCAGGATGTCTGTTTGCCTTTCCGGACAGAGCTCTAATTCTCTGGCATTTCCTTTTGTAACTCATTCAGAGCTGCTGCTACTCCTGAACTCGTCACAGAGCCCAGTCCCCTTGGACTGGCTCTTGGAGCATCTGTAGCAGCCCATGCCTGTCACCTGTCCTGGTGCTTCCGCAGCAGAAAGCAACAAAGTATGCCCCAAAAACCTCAGTCACGTGCGAGGACAAATTACTGATATCTGAATCTCAATCTGCATCTGGCCGGTTTGAGAGCATTTTGCTTGTGAGAGCAAAGGTCATAAAAACAAAGCCAAGGACATGAATGCATGGCGCAGGGTGGCTGGAGGGACAAACACACTGACAGAAAATATACAATTTCACAAGCATCACCTGCCAGAGCTCAAGCTCCTCAACTCCTCTTCTGCTCTGATAATCCCACATTGAAATGGGGCCATGCCCAGCTCCCTGTCCCTATGGATCTCCTCAGTGGAGACCGAAGTTCCCACACCAGCATCTTTGGCAAGGCATGCAGGGGCAGCGAGCACGTGGTACATTTTTGTGCCCAAAGTTCCCCCTCGCCCCACTCTGTTTATCTCACCCATCAGTCACTGGCAGCAGAAGCGTGGTGGGGAAAGCTGTGACTGATTCGCTGGCACAGAGCCCTAGACGTGCTCTAGGACCCAGTCACCGCTCAGCTTCAGGGGCTGCACATCTGGGCAGGAGGGTTCCCACAGCCGTCCGGTGCTTGTTCCCTGCAGGGAGGTGGTGGGGAGCACAGACAGGCATGGAGAAAGAACTTCCATGCTGGAAACTCGCGTGCAAGATGGAAGCGAAAGTCTTACACCGACAGCATTAGTGTAAGAGGGGGCACACGCTTTATCCCTTGAGGATAAAACGTTCGAAATAGCCACAAAATGAGCGGAAAGTGCCCAGCATGGTACGGATGCGGTGACATCCAAGCCGTGTGGTTCCCATGTCCCAGGGGTAGGGCAGACACCGCCCCGGGATCTCCCGCTGGAGGCTGTGGGCAGCCCCAGGGCTGCAGCGGCTCCCCACGCACCCGGGCCAGGCACACACCCCGCTCCGGGCTGGAGAGCCGGGCACGGGCTGCGGGCTCGGTGGTGCCCGGGGCTCCGGGGGCTGCGGGCCCTCAGCGCTGCCCGGACCGCCCGGCGCTGCCTCTGGGGCAGGACGAGCCGGGCGACCCCGCCCCAGGGCCTGAGCCGGCCGATCCCATCCCAGGGACTCAGCAGGGCGATTCCGATCCAGGGCCTGAGCCGGGCATTCCCGATCCAGGGGCCTGGCCGGGCATTCCCCGATCCAGGGGCCAGGCGATCCCATCCCGGGGCAGAGCCGGGCTCCCCCATTCCCAGGGACTGAGCCGGGCATTCCCGATCCAGCGGCC